>VXBT01000503.1:2532618-2627571 GCA_013400235.1 Oriolus oriolus
AAAAAAAAAAGCAGTGTAGATGTAGCTGAGCTTGGCTACAGCTTGAATTCAGGGGCTATATTAATTTAACAGAATTTGTGTCCAAGCCTGATTTACAATATATTACAAGTATTTCATGATAATTGAAGTGATGAAAGCCAGTTTCCTACAAATAATAGTTCCCTGCAACAAACCCAGGTGCTCTTATCTGTGATAGCACCTCAAGCACAATGACCCGAAATAATCCCCTCAGCACCACTGGGATTATTTTCTGCCTCCTGACATTTCAAACTGGGATAAGAGGGAGCAAATCCTGGAGCTGCAGCTGACCTGAGCAGGCAATGAATATATATGTGAAAAATGCAAATTCTTCCTTCCTTTCTGTCTCTGCAGAACAGGTCTTTTCACTCTGCATTGCTCCAGTTTTTGTGGAACTTCTAGGAACTTCGTATGTTGGATGTTTTTAAATCAAATTTGGTCAAAACTAGCCAAAAGGTTTAAGTTGGATCAGTTAAATGTTATTTTTTCAGGAGATCCGACTAAAGAATCAGATGTTTAGCAAAACAGCCTTTCCCCAACTGATCCTTTTCTACTTGACAAAGAGGCCCTTAAATGCTCCTAAAGAAGCTGTTGTGGGGTTGGAATAATGGTTAAATCAGACACATGGAAAGAGCAACGTCTGCTGCGGGCAACTTGCTAATTACATAAAAGAAAAACTGAGAGGATCTGTATGAATTTCATACAAATTCAAACAAAATGGGCAATGCAGAGCATGTTGAAAGTGTGTAAATAGCAAAACATAATGAATCAACTCCCTCCAGTATTACTGTGCTGTTAGGCCAACCCGAATTTTCTAAGGGTCACTGCAACATGAAAATTAATTTGAATTAATAGAATTTAGTATACGTGTCTTACTTTTTTCAAACTCCTATGCTGCCATTACTGTGTTAAGTAATTTTCTTATGAGAATCCTAGTTGTTAGTTAATAAATCATATTCTTTTTTCTTTAAAAAAAAAATCCCAACACAATAACGATACAATAATAGTTTGGAAAAAAAAAGTGCAATTATCTGTTAATGAGAAATCTTAAAAACCATATATTGTTTCCTTTAGGGGATGACTGATGAAGTATGTTCTTTGTAAGTACTAGAAAGTTACATTTGTAAGTAGTAGAAAATTGATCGCATTTATTCCCTAAGATTCCACAGAGATTGGTGGTTCCAAACTTTGTCTGAAGAGATACAGACGTGGTTCAGGGTCAGCTGCTATGAGCTCAGGACGTGCTGCTGTATTTGTTCCCACAAGCTCTTTTTCTCATGTACCAGAAAACAAGCTTTGACCACATTTTTCATGTTGAAAACTCCCATTCTGAACAGCCTTTTAATTCTGGGAACAAATGAAGCACATGTTCCCTGATGATAACTTACGTGTATGCATAGGTGTGTATAATTTATAGCAGATGGAGGCAGCTGCAATCCAGTGCAGTGCAGCAGAGCCAAGAACAAAAATAAATGCTTCTTCACATGCTTTTCAAAAGAACTATTTTCTAAAATTTTTATTGGACATCAGTGTTAATTAGATTTTTAGAACTAGACCGAAATTTCCCCGTCAGCTTTTTAAATCAAAGACTAGAGGCAAAATACGGCTCGGTTGTCATTTTTTGTCCTTCATTCTCTCAAGGAGGGACTCCCTGTTGCTTGTGTAATGAACCGTGCAGACCCTTATGCAGTAGCTTTCAAAGTAAGAAATTATTATGTTGAAGAGAGAGAGAAATTATCTCATTGCACATAATTTCGGAGCAGGATCTGCCACTGGTTTCAGTCGTGAATTTACAGCCAGGAGATTTTGAGTTTCATAGATCTGTGTGACAATCAAATACCTGGCAAACTGTTCATACAAAGAGTTTTACTTCTACTGGAGGTTCAAAAAGACTGTAAGAGAGTTCTTCAAAATCCCCAACCTCCCTTAAAAAAGTGAAAGTCCTGTCAAAGTGAAAGAGAAAACTATAAACTACCAGTAAATATTTCAAGCATTTCAGAAAGAAGGGAGGCTGTGTCACACTGCAAATGTTCTCAGTGAAGGAAGGGGACAGGAGTCTGAAGGAGCATCTCAAAATGAAGTGTCAAAAGAAATGCATTCAGAGCAAAAGAGAAAACCCGAATATTATAAAACAGGAAAGAACAAGTCTGCAGAGAGTTCAAACTAGGAATGGTTTAACTCCCGACTGTGGCACGTAACTACTCCTGCACCTTGGCTTCACTTGCTCTGGAATGTGGGGGTCACATCCTTCCCATTCTTTTTAAAAAGCACCCTAGGAAGCTTTTTGGAACTACAGCCCACTGAGTGCCATCCCTACACCAGGCAATCAGTCAAAGCCAAGGCGTGGCAGTCGGAGCAGATAAACTTTAGAACAATCATGAAGTGAACAGTCAACATGGATCTTTTAAAGGCAAATAGTATTTCCTAAATGTATTAAGATCTGTGGAGAAGGTGTAGATAAATCTGATCAATAAACCATATTTGGGTTTCTCTACTAAGAGGAAATGCTTTGTCTAAAAATGATTGAAACATCAGTGTGGGAATAGATTTCCATAGGGATGGTTTTACCAATAGATGTTTTCAAGGATTTATACAGTGATTTGTGCTGTTTAACACAACAGAAATTATCTGGAAAAGGAGACATTGCAGTGACAGAGTTTGCAGATCATCCCAAATGACTCAATGGACTGACAAGTAATGGAAAGATTAAAGTGTTGCAGAGAGATTTAACAGTACTGAAAGTTAGAGCTGGTTGATAATTTTTGTCAAGCATTGTGATATTCTGTATATTGACACAAGATGTAGAGGCCAAAAGGAAAGAGTGTCCTTGCTGTTATGCCTGAGGGCTTCTGATGCTGGTACAGGATGGCATCGATCTCCACTGCAAGGAGAATCCGGGGCAGATGTATCCAGGAATGACCCCCAGCCATTCCTGTGTAATTTTTGGTTCATCTTTGAATTATTTGTGCTGCTCTTTGTAAAGAAAAGACACTGCAGAGACGTTTCAGGGTGGCTGCACAAATAGTTGCTTTGCAGAGCTGTATTTCCACAAACCATGTCTAGTTTAAGCACTTGTTCTTCTAAATGCAATTTCTATCATTCAAATGCGTCTGGAAAGCAGAAAGAAGGGGTGAGGAATGTCTGACTCATTATTTGTCTTCAAATATTGCTTTATTATTTATAGAGTCGTTCTGCATTTCAAAAGCGTGTAGGCAATGGTGGAAACAAAAAGCTGTTTCTGAAAGCAGTGAGATTTAAGTTACCAAGCCCACATTTTCAGGGCAATTTAGGTGTCTCATTTCCTTCATCATGATGGGGTGTGCAACCCACAGTTAAAATGGAGTTCAACAGTTACTTCTTCTGGCATTTCTGATAATTTGTGCATCTCCAGTTCTGCTGTAGTGTAAAGGGAGCTATTATAATGTCTGGTTATTGAAACCGGTGGAAAAGTGCATTGGTAAGAAGGAGCCACAATCTTGCACCAAGTACAACCCCTTGAACAAACCCCAAAAGGCTCTGGGAAGTTCTGGGTGCTCCTGAATATTGTGCAGTTCTGAAAGTTCCTCAGAAAGAGGTCCCTTGTCTTTAGCGTGACTTCTTTTGGAGGGAATTGCTCTCTTGTGTTTTAGAGGGCTGCTGGACTTTGGTTCCTTGCTGCTGTTCCCCTGGGGTGCTGGGCTGACACATCCCCTGTTTGCAGGCAGAACTGTCCCGAGCTGTTCAACGTGCAGGAGTTGTCCCAGAGGCTGGGGACATTTGAACTTGAAGTTTTTAATTGGGTGGTTTCATGCTTCAGTTCTACCTCGTCCTCTCCAAAGTACTGCAGAAGCGCTGGATTTAGCGACTGAATTTTCTAATATAAATATCTCTAATATTTATTTTTCTGTAGATTTAGTTTGATGCTGATATACTGTGCTGTCAATTGAAAGTTCCCAGGATAGGCCAAAGTGATAGATGTAGAGATGCAGTCCTAACTGATGAGAGATCTGTTTTCTTGCCCATTGATTTCTCTGGCTGAAATTGAAATGAATGATTTGCAGTTTAAATGACTTGACTATTCTTTCTAAAGATCGATTTCAAAATTGTCTCTGCTCTTCATATTAGCTGGGAAATCCTGAGAGTGTTTTAAGATCTTTCTGTATTCTAAACACATTAAGTGTAACCATAGAAACATACATATTAAGGTGATTTTAATTATTAATAAACCTGGTAGACATTGCTAAATTATTTTTGTACCTCCACAATGGGTTGCTGACTAATTTACATTTTTAAAAAGTTACTAATACCATTAAATATTTTTTTAGTTCTGTTTGAGAATTGTGATCGTATGCCTGCAGCCTTAACTTCTGGAAAAGATTAAACAACAGTACCTGATCCTGGGGAAACTAACTTGCTTCATTAATCTAAAGGCTCTTTTTGCCTCATTAATTATTGCTCTGGTTTTACCTTCATTTCCCTTAAATTAGAAGAGAAAAACACATTATTTTATGTTTATTGCTGAATTCTTTGTGAGGATGGGTACACTCTTGTGCCTTCATCTTTGTAGGTGCCAGCATATTATTTGGATGATATCCATATATTTTAATTCTATTTTCATATGAGACTCACTAATATTTCAGAGAAGTCCAGTCTTTTTCACCTGAAAATATGTAGTAAATTTGTAGTAAAACAGGTTCAGTAGTATACGTAACATAACATTTGTTATCTTTGGATATTTTAGCCATACTATAACTGCAGTTAAATATAGGGAGACAGCAATTAATTACATCAGAAATAGCTGTTAATGCTTTCATTTGTTCTGAATAATGGAACCACAGTAATGATCTGAGCCTGTATAAACTGGTGAGAATGGATTGGGCTGTTTGCTAGCACTGAGCTGAAGCAATGCCTATGAAAGCCAGGTGTATTTTGGATTCACACCCATGTAATTGAAGTCAAATATGGCCATGGGTGGTTATAGATTATCACTTAATAATGCCACTATCAGTAAGGAGTGGTTAGCATGAAGTGGAAACAGAGGTGGAATGAAATCCTGGTTTGCTTTTTGGGTGTGTCTTCTCTTTTCCCTGCCCTAGCGCTGTGTCAGTGCCTTGTCAGGGCTGTAAACCCAAGGCCTCAGCGCTGGCTGGGTGTTGTTCCAGAGTTAAAGCCAAGGCCCAGAATAGCTGTGGCTACAAACTGGTGCACAGTCCAGCTGGATCCTCTCTCTGCACACTAACATGCAGCATGTACTGGTTGGAAATTTGTATTTTGCCAGTTTAAAATGGCACTGGAGACCTATTTTTCTGTTTGACTCCTGTTTTATTTCTATCATTACAGGATATATGGCATGTTTGTTAAGCACCATAGGATAAAGCCCTGAGAACACTGAATTAAGGGAGATACCAAACCCTCATTTCCCTCAGCCCGTCTTCCAGAGTCTGGCATCACCTTCCCATTTCTGACCAAAGGGCGAGTGCAGGTTGGAACCACTCCAAAAGGATGCTCTGGCATCAGGATCGCTCCTGGGGTGAATCCACCTCCAATCCCCTGTTCCAGACATTGCCAGAGCACAGATCAATGGGGCTTTTTCTCTTGGAACCCAATATGTCCCTTAGAATAGCAGGACCAGACTGTGTCAGATTCATTCCCATTAAAACAGCATTAAACTGCTCAAGTCAGGTTTAAAATAGCTTAAGCTTGTCCTGGTAGATGGAACAGAACCTCCTCGACTTCTCAGCTCATTTAGAAGCAAGATCTCGTTACAAAAGAGGGAAATTCTTTCTAACATTTAGAATACTTTATACAAATATTCCCCTTTTTCTTTTTTGCTCTGGTTTATTCAGTGTGAAGACTTCTACTTCTTGAATGTCTTTCTCTGCCCTTTATTTTCCTCAATCTCAGCTAAAGTATTAAAATGATTTTTTTCCACGCTATTAGCTACATTTACATTCTGCAAGATAAAGAACGCCATAGCCATTATCCACCAATCCTGTGGATGTAACACTTTAGTAATTTAACAGCTCAAACTTTCACAAAATCTTACTATTAGCTTTAAATAGTATTTTTTGACTTTGAACAGTGTTATGGCAAAGCAATTGTATGTGACTGGAAAGCATCTGATTTTGTCAGAGTTAGAAAAGATAAAGCTGCTGCAGGTAGTGGAAAAATATCTTGTATTTAGCCACAAGTGGATTGGAAAGCCTAGAATTTTTTGGTTTTAATTGTATAATAACTGTAATTAAGATTTAAGTAATGATAAAGGATAAATTCAGAGGCTGATACTAACTTGCAAGTTTATGAAATGCAGTGTTTAAAAAAAAAATAAAATCCATTATTTCTATTGCCTGCAATTTTTTTCTTGGCCTTGGGCCACCACTGGGCAAAATCAAACCTTTTATTATAGAACCTTGTGTGTATTTACCCTCTGGTTCCTTCCTTTAAAAAGTAAATTTCATTCAACTGAAGAACAGAATTTATGGGTTTTGTGTATTGTATGGGTTTTTTAACCTTAATATTTTAATTGTTAATCGTTGGTGATGGAAGCCTAACAATACATTTGTTACATTAATGAATTGCAATATGGAATATTTTTTTCCTGCAGTCTTAGATGTCATGAAATACAGTTTTTTAAGGTATATTTGTTATGAAAAGACACAAATTAGATATTGATGGACTGGGTTTCACAGAACATTGAAAAGCTCAGCTGCATATGGGATAACAACAGAGATGAGTGACCAAGATGAATGATTTTTGAAGTGGAATTCTAAAGTTTTATTTATTTAAATGGCAGTGTGTGTGAAAACTGTAACACCTTTTAGGCAGCTTGGAAAGTTATTTTCTAAACAGAATGAAGTACAGATTGTTATGTGAATAGGTTCAGTCTAGAGCTGCCTGTAAAAGTCATCTTAGACTTTGGGATTGTTTCATGTTTAAAAAGAGTATTTACAGTTTAAGCTCATATTTAGTAATTATTGGTTAAAACATCCAAAGGTTGCCATGTGTAATCTTCAGAGAAGCCATTTACTGAAGCATTAACTGAATTTGTGTTTTTAATTTTAATTTATTTTGTTGAAATCCTTTGCAAAAGTGGGAAACGCGGATTGTGAGAATTATTGCTTCACACTATTCCATAGCAGTTTTATTTGTTACTCAGTGAAAGGTGAGGAAAAGATCTGTAGTTGTCAATGCACTTTGAAAACTGGGAAAATGTTTTGAAGAATCTGTGTCGCCTGCCTTGAAGGCATTTTTTCTTGTGATGGTCAACAAGACACTGGTTTGGCTGAATTCTGGAATAAGGCTTCTTAAAAGAGATTACTTCAGACTTTAAATACAGTGTAATTGATCACTCAACATTCTGTGGATTATTTGTTATTTATTCTCAGAGATACCAGAAAATCTCACTTATACTCTTAAAATAATCTGTTCGAGCTCAAAGCGAGCAGCTGTGCAAATCTTTACAATATCCTTGTAATCCCCTCAATGTTTCAGATTATTTCTGTAGGAGATTTTTGGCTTTATATGGAGTTTTTATTCTAAATGAGCAGTTAGATTAAATCAGGTTGATATTTGTTTGCCAGCACAGAAAATCAGTGGTAACTGGTTCACTTAAGATAACGCTTGCTAAGGACTGTCATAGTGAGAGTTCCCGCTATGCAGAAAGGGGAGTTAATGTATTTCCTGTTCCGAATTTGGCCTTTTCCCACAGTTCTGGTGAGGTGAGGTCGATGTTATGACAGCTTTGTGCTTTGCTTCCTCAGTAAATCATTTGTTCCAGGGGTACCGAGGTTTTGGTGTGAGTCTGGTTTATCCGGACGAGCTGCAGAAGGGATCCCACCAGATCAACATGCGTTCGCCTTTTCCCTGTTTTTCTCTTGCTGATTGGTGGAGACTGACACAGAACTTCTGCAAGCACATTAATGTCTGCGTGCTCGTACATCAAACTGCTTCTCCAGGTACAGGTGCCAATCTTTGCTCACAAGTGTAAATGTTTATGCAGAAATCTTGATACAAATATCAGTGTCAATAGCAGACAAGACTAAAACAAAGCCACCCTCACTTGGAACAGCTACAACTTTTGGCTTGCTGAGTCAGAAAATGTAGATGCTCTGTGTAGTTACATTTGATGGCTCAGCTTCCAGTTTTTCGAGGAAGGAAGTTATAAAATTTACATGAATTATCACACTAACCTAGAGCGACTATTTTCTGCATAAATTCAGCTTGGGTAATTGGTGCCATTGCAAAATTGAATTAAATAGTTTTGCAAGTTCAGAATTAGGTAAACGGAGCTACCTTGATGTGAGTAAACAGGAATAATTTCTTATTGTCTAAGATTTTATTGGAGGAAAGCCCTTAAAAAGGCCACAAACAGGGGAAGACCTGCTTACAGCAGATACACGAACTAAATCCTTGGTGTGTAGCAGTGACAAGAACCATCCTGATTTCCTGGTACCTACCAGCAATTTCTGATTGCACTGGATCCATTTGTGTGATTTTAGAAATGTATCAGTAGTTTTAAAAGCTCACTCCAAAGACCTCCTGTATTTTTTGTCAAATACCTGGGAAAGAACAGACGTTCTGTGTTTTGGATCTCTCCAAAACCCTCGAATTACTGCATGTTTAGCATTTCTATCTCGGGGTACAGCCTACTCATATCCAAATTGCTAGTTAGAAATAAAATTGCCATGGAATAAATGGCAAAACCTGCAGTGAAAATATCAGGATTAGAGTCCCACCCTTCATTTTTTTCTGAGTACTCAAGTAATGATTCAACTTTAAGAAATGATTACTTGGCTTTACTAAAACCAAGCAGAAGTCATTCTGGTAGATACTTCATTTATCGTTTTTTAAATCTCTTTTCAATGTTAGTATGATTAGGATTTTTACTAATACAGTAGATTAATGTAATATTACTAAAATTGTCTGGTTTTAGATTAAAAAAAGACATTAATACTATCATTTAGTCACTGTAGACTGCTTTTGTTTCAAATTAGAAGTAGTCAAACTGTTAAAAGCAGTCTCCAAACACAGAGTCACTTCTGGAATTGCTAACAAAAGGCCTTTCAAGGAATGTTTGCACTCTATGTGATAAACTGGGAAATCCCTCACTCAGCAAAGAAACACCAATATGGGTGTAGGAGTCATTAAGAGATTTGAAATGCTCTCCAGTGGTAGCAATTTCCTCAGCTGTGAGGATTTTTTTCACCTCTAGCTGATGAGAATTCATCTCGTTTGAGCTACAGAAACAAAAGCAACACAATTGGAGATATCTGCCAGAGGTCACAGAAAGGAAGAAAGATGCAGGGAATCAAAAATCATAATAATTAAAGAAAAAGCATGTGGGGAAAGAATGTAAATTTAACAGGACAAAGTAGGGAGCCAAAAATATTTCTGAGAAGTATTTTTACATCCATTTATGTATCCATCCAGTGATCTAGGGAGGAAAGCAGTGGTGGTAGTGGAGGGCTTGAATCTGGGTGGGTTTTAGCACGGAGAAAAGTGGGATTAGACACTGGGTCAGGACTTGGGGTAGGGCAGGGCGTCAGTTGTCAGGAGTCACTGCATGTTTTTTGAGATGAGCTGGCAGTTTAGGCTTCCTTCCCACAGATTTAAGGCATTCAGGCTTAGCTCAAATCCTTTATTTGATCTGAAGTCTGGCCAGTATTACCCTGAGCGTGGGCAGGACTGTTCCCTAATTTTATACCTTTTAAGCTGTCATTGTAGGTGGGTCAGGAGAGAGCTGAATAGTGGTTTTGTGTTATAAATGAGGAGGAGAAATCTGACGAATCTTCCCTCTGCAACCCTTGAATTCATTCTAATTCACCTCTGTTCGGGTTATGTGTTCACATGTATCTGAGTTCCAATGAATTACATTTTGTCTATTTTTTCCAGCAATGAATTAGAACTAAATCACAAGCAGAGTAACATTAATTATACTTTTATTTCCCCTAGGCATGTAGGTGAAATTCTTGAACAGATTTGTGATGACATTGATAATTTAAGGGCCAATACGAAGAAAACACAAATTATATTTACCATTCATAACTTCTAAGTTACACTTTTGCCTATAATTTTTAAGAAGGTGCAGCTACTCACAGCTTTGAATTGACCTCTGATGGTTTTAGACGGAAAGTGGGGTGGATCCCCAGATAAAAATTGAAATGAGTTTAGAGAACCAAAATTTAAATCTTTATTTACAGCATAAAATATCATGGAGCATTGTTACCAATAGAAGTATTCAGTGCTCCATCAGACTGAAATGTTTAAAAGTTTTAAATATCCCAGATAACTGTCAAACACCGCTGCCATCTGCCCTCGGCAGAAGCACCAGCATCTGCTGAGATGCAGACCTGCGACCTCTAGATAAGTTTCTATACACAGAAAAATATTTATCTTCCTCCTATGACCTTCCATGAAGAAGACATGAGCCATGGATTTGTTTCCTAGGGAACTAGTGACTGAGGAAAATCTATAATTAGATCTGTGGGTTGTTTGCTACAAGTGGGAATTGGGTGCTAAGCAGGTTCTTAAAGTATCCAGAAGTATTAGACAGACTTCAAGTAATCGAACCAAATTTAGAAAGAATACCCTTCATCATGATATTTCTAATATCTTCAATTATAAAATTTAAATATTTTTGATAGGGTACTTATCTAAGTTCATTTTAATTGCAAAATATTTTCATATTCAAGACTCATCAGGTCGCTAGCTAAAGCAAAAATAAAATTAGTCAAAATCTTCCAAGAAATTTCTTCAACTTCAACTGCGTCTTAATTTTCGAGAGCATTTTAGGTGAATCATTCTCATCAGCTCCATTTTCTCACTTTACTGCTCCTATTGAGTTCCTCAGGTTGTCTCTGCAACTTCAGTGTCTTGTTCTGCAGTTCCAATTACTCTGCCCAGCTGGAGGGTCCCACTTAATCCAGATCTTGATTTCTTCCTGTGCTGCGTGCATGGATCTAAAGATAACATTTGTAGCTGAGTCTCAGGGGCAGTGAATGTGGCTGCAGGGAGAGGAAGCAGCCAGGTTTTTGCATTCCCCAGACAACCCAGGGCAGACTTGTCCAGACCTCATCAGCAGATCATTCCAGCTGAAATGCTGCCCTGGTGCTCCCAGCCCAGGGCCACATCAGCGCCGTGTGCTTGTCTGGATGCTGCACGAGAGGCTCTCAGTAATAAATTAAGACTTTGATCTAATTCAGAATAAATAGCACTGTGAAATACCCGGGAAGAGGTGCTGCAAGTTGGGTCTGTTCTCTTTTCTCCCATTTCCTCCAGATTTAGCTGGGCCTGTGGTGATGATACATTGTACATCCTGTCCTGAGTCCCGAATTGCTGCAATTCCAAACCATTAAATGTGGCAATGTTGCCTCTTAATTTCTGCCTTTCTAGATCTGTGAAAAGCTTTCAGGAAAGCTCCTCTATAAATCCAAATAATGCCTTGGTTTGTTTGTTTTTAAGGGCATCTTTTGAGTTCTTCTTTTAATATTGTCAATCACATTCTGATTTTTCTGAACAGACCACAGCTTTGGAGCTACTCCGTCTGGCTGTCACTCAGCAGGGAGTGGTGCTCCAGTTCCCTCAAGTGACAGGGTTTGCAAGTCAGCCACTTAAGTAGCACATAAAATATGGTGATTCAGTGGCTCCTAAAAGGCCGAACCAGCCAGTGAAAGAGCCAGGCCTTCTGTGACAAGGAGCATTTCTGAGTCCTTTCCCTCTGAGATCACAAAAACCTGTGCTGGTGAATCCTGTGCTGTCAGTGGGGAGGTATTGTCGTGTACAGAATCCTGAGTCTGCAGATATATTTGTGAAATAGACTGCTAGCAACAGGGAAAGGGAAAATTTTTTGTAATGAATCTTCTTGCTCTTTATAAATGAGGAGTAAAAGGAAGCTGAGGAATTACCTGCTACAAAAGCTAATGCACATCTTGATGTGTTTATTGAATTACTTTGCTTCGATCTCTGAGCAAATGCTCACTGTTAGCTATTTATATTGGTTAAATCCTCAAATTTAAATCCCTGCAACTGCTGGAAAGGGATGTTCAGGGGGAATTCTTGCATCTGTGTACAACTACAATAATGAAGCTGGGGCTGAAGGCATCCACCAGTGCCCATGGCTCCCACGTGCATAAATTTGTTTTGTTTCACTTGAACACCTGTGCATCCCACTACAGAGTTGATCTGAATTTTGTAAACATTTATGCGTAATTATGATAAAAAGCCATTATGTGAGAAGATATTTTTTGGTTGAATATCAAATATCCTATTTGTTTTGATTATTCTAAAAAGACCTGGAAAATGGAGCCCTGGTGGTGAAACAACTTCACTGGGTTTTAATATATTGTGTCATTTTCATACATTGAGTTATTTTGTTGAAATATTTGCCTGTGGGATTTATGAACCTTGTCAAATTTCAGATTTGCAGGTGTTTCTACTTAGTAAAACATTGTGTTTGCACTGATGGAACGAAATAATAGTTGGTATAGTAGCTTTTACAGGAAGTAGAGCCTCAGAACAAAAAGATCCTTCAGTGTTCCACCCAGTTTCTGAGCAGTGCAAGTTCTGTTTCCTTCATGGACATAAAGTCCTCAGTGTGGTGCTTGATCAGAGCATTCACAGTTTTGTCTGAATGGCCTGAGGCGAGGAACACTGGTACCATTTGCAGCCCCCAGTCAGCTTTGCAAACATGCATCAAAAAATGTGCTAAACCCATGTGCTTTAATTCTCCCAACGTTGTGCCTAAATCTGACGCTTCCTGAAATGTTTTGCGTGACAAAGCTCAGAGTTAAAATGCTAAAAAGGACCCTCTTGAGAATGTCAGTGTATGTTTTATCATTTTCATAATTCATTTAATTTCAACCCCTGATTTTTGTTAATTCCCATGTTCCTTTTCTGAAAGTTGGTGTAAAAGTTTCCATGTTCAAGGTATTAGAACACCCAGTACTGAATCTTTCAGAGATTTTATACAGATATTAAAACACTTCAGTTTACAGATGCACTATTGTAATAATACACATGTTCCTTTCTTTTTCTGTAATTCATAAGAGTCTTAAGAGAATCAGTGCAAAAGAATGTGACTAAGAAGTAATTGCTAGTTTTGCATTAAGAGTTTTGCCCAGTGCCACTGAAGTTTAAATGTGTATGAATATATAAGAATAAATAACAAATAATCCACAGAAGTAAACACAGAGCGTAAACTTTGTTAAAGGATTAATTACCTCATATTTAAAGTTTCAGGTAATCTCTCTGATTGAGAAGCATTGTGCAATAATTCAGCCAAATCTGTATTTAAAAGTGCAAAATTCAAATATATGATAGCAATGTGTTTTACCCAGGATCTGAAATAGAAAATAGGTCCTTAAAGTTTAAAATAACTGAGTTATGGCTTTCTTTGCTGGGTTAAATCCAGTCTGTTGTCTACATGCATTTTCTTTCTCTGAGAGGTCTGTATATGTGCATTGTTATTTGGGCTGTCAACAGCATCAAGCAAAATGCTTGGAGCTGATGGCACGAGAGGAATGTCTGGGCTCGTAAATGCAGTTTTTCCCAGCTCTGTTTCCCCCAGAACCCAAACCTTTCATCTCAGTGTTGTGTTCCCTCGCCTTGGCTGTCACAGAGGTTGGGTTTGTGTTGAGTATTCCCATTGCTGGTCACATTTCCCTTTCCATCCCGTGCCTGTGCATTCTGGAGCGTCCAGAGATCAGGATTTCAGGGAGTGATTGACTGGCTGGTTTCAGCTTTGCAGGAGAGCTCGTGGAGATGGACACAGCTTTGAAAATCTTGCCTCTTACATAGACTGGAGACTGAAAACTGGGCTGGAAATGGTTTGAAATTTAGGACTGTGGTATCGCCTGTGTTGTTGCTTTCCATTAACACCTCTAATTGCTGAAGTTTTGTTTTACTGTTTACTTAAATTTTGCAAATATTGTTTATTCTTGTCTCCATTAACTTGTTTTGGATGACATCCTGAAAGGGCATTTGCCCAGGTGCACTTTGATTGATAACAGAGTGAAACTAATAAATAGCCCTTTATGTGAACAAGGGAAAGTGGTACCCGAAAGATATCCTGTGCTGGATTTGTCCCTAATTATCATGAATAAAGGACACAGTCACCTAAAGAAGATTTATAATTCCTGTTTCCATTGTGAGGGTGAATCCCCTGGGTTTTCTTGCCTGTCACCTGTACATGGAGTGAATCTGGAGAAAGCTCTAATCAGAGAGAAAGCCAAGGTTGGGGTTGGCCAACGTCTGCCTTCATCAAAGAGCACAATTTGGCTCCCATGCTCAGCCAGTTTATCTAATATTTCATTTAAGAAGCTAAAGGTATTAATTTTTGCATAATAAATTATTAAACTCAGCAAATTATATAAATTCCTTTCTAGCCACGGGTTTTGTATGTTTAGCTTACAGTAATGAAGCAGTTTCTTTTGGTTAATGCTTTTGAATAATGATGGGAATATTTTGCATTTGTTTTGGTTGAAAGAGTATTTGAGTCAGCATGGAGCAGATGGAGCCTCTGACTGTAAAGAGTAATTTTCAGTGTGGCAGGACAGGAAGTGTCTGTTTATTCATACAATATCTAAACAATGGCCCTAAACCATTGTTTTGCTCTTGTGGAGCACAGTGATTAGAGGAAAAAAATAGTTCACCTTTAAATATTCCATGAATAAATTTGCTTCCTAAGATGCTCGGGGGGAAGCAGGAAACACCAAAACCAAACAACCCTACAAAAAAAAAAAAGCCCCTCAAGAGAGACACTGTAAAGCTCTGAAATGAAAAGAACTGGGGCATGAACCAAATATTCCTGTCTGGGGGTGGGATTAGTTTTCTAATTAACAAGTGAAACTATTATGACACATCTATAATTCACCTGGCATCAAGAACTAAGAAATTATGGGAGTGGTTGAGGCAAACAATTCTTGAAAAATAAAGCTGGTAACTGAGGATGGTGCTGCTTAGGACAGATTTGCTGGCACTGCAGAACTGTGAATTCTCTCTCTCGGGGCCGTGTGGGGTTTTTGTACTTCTATTTCTCTTCTTCTCTTGAGAACACTCTGATTTACTTTTGCGATAAACCCGCCACAACAGGGGGATCACATTGCTGAAATGAGTTTAGCTGCGAGGGATACATAATGTCAGCTGAAAAATAGCACTGGGGAAATCCATTTTGGCCGTGCTTCAGCAGAAAGCAGCTCCTGTCAGCTACGTGATGCTCTGTTTGCTTGGCAGTGTCTTTCAGTGGAGCAGGATCACAGAGCCTCTGCCTTTTGCTGGGCTGTCGTGGGTGCTGTGTCTGTGGGATGGATCACTTCAGTTCCCAATTATTCTCTGAAGCACCCTTGAGGTGGGAAAGTGAGCGATGTCTGAGTGTCCATCCAGTGCTGTCCTTGTGTCCTGGGCGAGGGAATCGCCTTCAGCAGTCTGTGTTATTGTGGGATGCTCAGCCAGTGTCCATCCTGAGCCGTCTGCCCACAGAAAGTCCCCTCTGAACTGTGACATCAGAACTAGGGAAAATGAAATAGGTAGAAATTGGGGTGCTGGGTAGAGCGTTCCTGTCTTATCCATGCTCCCTGTGGGTGGGTGATGGGGTCTTGTGCTGCCTTAACAACCATTTCCTAAGAATGCAGAGCCTTTATATGCAACACGTAGCCACTGCCATATGGTGCAGACATTTTCAGTATTAAAACCTGCACTGAAGTTCCTGAGGCTGCGAAAAAATGATGGAAATATCTGTTTCTGTCTGGGCTTCAGGTAGTAGTGACTGTGGGATTTCATTTATGTATTTTAGAAAAGTAAAAATGAAATCCCAAAGTAAACATTGCAGCAGAAGTAATCTGGCCTTGTTTTATCTCCACCAGGATACTGGGAAAGCATTGTTCTGCAAATGCATTGTGAGCTAGGAGATTTTCTTGTGAGCAGTGCTGTGTTTATGCCAGTGCTCAGGATCTCAGCCTTGCCAGAGGATTTGTCAGACAATCCTCCTGTTTTCTTCCTCACTTGCTGAAGCACCAAACCATATGGCAAATTAAGCCTGATTTTTATTAAACTTTTCATTGTACTGAGCTCCGTGTGAACTGGGAAATGCACTTTCTTTGAACTTTGCAGCCATTATATAAGCATCTTAATTAGGCGATGTTAATGTTCTCCCTGACATTCCTGGGAGTTTGCGGCTCCCTCTTGTGGCTAATTAAGCATTTTAACGAACCTTCTGAAAATGACTTTTGGTGAGCCGCCCACAGCTCTTGGGCAGCTCAGTGCCGGGCTCTGCGTCACCAGATCAGGCTGGAGGTGCTGTGCCATACCTGGGGGCATGGACAGGGAAATAGATAAAAGAAAAAGGTCTGCAAAGGGTTGCACCGTGAATGTGACGGCTCCCTGAAGTCTTCAAAAAGCTGAGTGAGCTCATCCAGTCATTTAGAAAACCTCTGCTCTCTGGTAACTCTGTTCCTGCCATACATTAGCTGCTGAAGAAGGGTTTGAATGTGGAGTGGGGATGAGATATGGGATGTGTCAGCTCCAAGGAGCACAAATCTTCCAGGCACCACACTGGGATGTCTCACTGTCAAATTCAAGGTGAAGATCTTCGCCAGATTTTGAGTTGAGAAGAAATTTTCCCACCAGCTGGGTTTGCAGGGACCACTATTATTATTATTATTATTATTATTATTATTATTATTATTATTATTACTATTATTATTATTNCTACATTCTTGCTTTTCTGTCCAGAGTGGAGAAGAATCTATTTATGGATATCTGTTTTTTTTTTCTTTACAAATTTCCTCTCAGAGCCCAATATTTGTTTTTCCTTCTTATTGTGGATTGTTACAACAGGGCCATTGTGTTTATACCACATTTTAAATTTGTCATAAACAGGTAATGTTTGATGGTTCTGGTGGAAATGGCTGTAGTATAAACATCTCTGAGTTAGATTTTTGTGCTGGCCTGGGGCTGATTTCAGGCCTTTCAAACCACTGCTTTTATATGGGAAGGTGCACTTGCCTCATAATAAATCTCAGACATCAGGGGAGAAAAGGACCAATTCATCTTCTCCCTACAAAACTGAGCAATGGTCATGACATTGCAAAATCTCAAGCATAGCTTTGTGTTAACAAAAACATGTATTTTTAGGATTGACGTAAAAATACCAGAAACTGGTCAAAAAACGACCTGAACAGCAGGTAACTTTTCAGTAGGAGCCATTAAGTCTCAGTTCCATCACCAAACCAGAAGTCACAAAGTGGCTTTGCCCTTTTGTCACCTGCAGTGTTGTCTGCCTCTGTGTTTTGGCATGGCTTGCTCAAAAATACACAGGAAGAAAACTTCATCCATTAGTGCTTCTGAGTGTTGGAAGGAGGGAGGCAAAAAGAGGTGAAACAGGTTTTTACTTTGAAATGTCTCCCTTCCCCAAAGCGTTTGCGAAGCAAAACTTTATCTCTGAAAATGCTGATTTCCTATTTCATAACTCATGGCAAGTTCTTCTCAATTAAAATAAAGGAATAATGATTATGGAGTTAAGTTGAAATCTCACTGCCCAGTAATCTGCAAACCAGCGTTTCTCAACCCACAGCAATAGGGCAGCAAACATTTATTTCCTCCGGGACATTTTTAAGCACCCTGCATATTTATTATCTCAAAATTGGAGAAGGTCCAGATTTCTAAAGCCACTTTCTCCCTTCCTCTTCCTGAGCTGTAATTCAGACCAGAATATAAATTTTTGCCTTAAAGTTTCTGTGGAAATCAGCGATATGAAATCGCTAGAAACAAAAGAATGCGGAACAGCAGAGGGAAGAAATGGCTTGGCAAGATTGTCAGCCTTAAAGGGCAAGATTAATTTATAATCCCTCAGATTCTGGTGTACAAATACATATTTGCAAAGCGTGTAGCTTGTAACTGACATTGTGCGGCTCTGCAGGTTTGTAAATGCTACTGTTGCTAATGGGAGGCCGCCTTGAAATCGGGTTTTTAGGGATTTTGTTCTCATGGGAAGATAAAGTGATAGCAACAAGGAGCTTCCATACACACATGGGTGTGTGCATATACATAAATAAAATTTGGAAGGTGGACTAATTCCAGCTGTGTGACTCCAGCAGTATTCTGGGCAGGATACTCTGATATTTTCATGCAGAGTTTTTTCTATTGATTTAAAATCTTGGGAAAGGAAGAGTTTGAAAAGGAATTGGGGGAAAAAACCCAACCTGAATGTAGTGTGTAATGACTTCACAATGACTACTAAAATATTGTGTGATGGCTCTCTGGTATGGTAAGGGTTGTTGTGAAATAAGAGTGCTTCTTGGCAATCAATAGAATATGTCTTTCTTTTTCTTGTAAGTTTGTAGCTGTTCTATCAATTTAACGAAAAAGAAGAAATAGCAGTAAATGAAATGTCAAATTCTAGGCATAGAGTGAATTCAGTGATGGAATAACAGAAGCTTTAAGTAGTGAAATTGAAGACACTAAAGATAAGATAGGAACTGGCCAAGAACATGAGTAGCTTTTCCAGGGTTTAACACAAAAAATTGCACAGTGTCTTGTGAATGATTGAAATCATATTTTATAGTTATATTTTATTGGCAGGGAACATAGCTCAGCATTAGTCAAGAGGCTGAAATGACTTACGTGGTTTTAGGATGAGTTTCAAAGATTTTACAACATGGCCTATCACTTGTTTCCTGCCATGCAGGTCATCAGAAGTGAAGGGACAGAGGGAGTAAAGTTTCGGCTCTCTGGAAGGGGAGTAGATCAAGACCCAAAAGGAATTTTTAGAATCAATGAGATGAATGGGGACGTCTCCGTGACCCGAACCCTTGATCGAGAAGCGATTGCCAATTACGAGGTGAGTGCTCAGAGCAACAACATCTCTGCCTCCGTGTTGATAGTGTGCATTTTCTGAATGTGTATTTGCTCCTGAAAGATCTGCAGTTACACTGAAGACTCAATTGCAGCTACTGTCCTACAAAATTTCAAGAAGAACCATTGGAAACGGTAAATGTGTTTGTTTTTCATGCCATTGAAATTTTTCTCCTTTCTGCATAGAATTTCTGTCATTTATCTTCAGTGGAAATGCTGTCTGAACATTGTGTATGCATTTGATTTCTGAATATGAAGTTTTGTTTGGACAAAGGGAGATCTTTTGGGGAAGTTGTCACTATGGTGCTACAGAGTTATACATTTTTATTGTCAAATGGTCAATAGAAAGTACTGTTGAACTCCATTTTTAGTAATAGGTGTCTTTAATAGAGATAAAGAAGATTTTGATAATATGAAAATGTTACATATGAGATGCACATGACCTACAAAGGTCTTACTAAAGATTCCTTTCCTTGTCAAAAAAATTGTTTCTCTCCACTGAATACCCAACAAACAGTCTCTGAGATCTGCAAAACAACTGCCCCACATTGTCCCGAAATGCATAAATGCAGACAGAGGGTCTGTCAATTCATGTTTTCTATGCAGCTCTGGGAATGTGCACTCACAGAACTTGTCCCTGGCCATGCTGGTCCAGAGGAGCAGCAGAATTTCAAGTGCTCAGTGGTCGGTGCACGTTGCCCCTTGTGTCCCAGCACAGGGATCATCTCCCACCCTGTGGGACACAGGTTCTGGGGACACTCTTGGCTGCCATCCCTGACCCCTCCGTTTCGTGTTCTGCAGCGTAATAATCAACTCTTGTACCTCCAGTGCTGTTTCCCTCCTCCTCTGGGAGAGTCTCCCAGTTTGATGATTGGTCCTACTGCTCAAACAGCACTGCTAAAATTTACCATATGCTGGTTTTCAACACTTAAAACATCTCCTTCGCATCTGGGTCTGCAGTGAAATGTATGTTAAGCACTCGCACAGGATTTATGGGAGTTGCTGACGTCCTTCTCGCAAGAAAAACATTGCAGTTTCTCTTTTTAACACTGTTCCTTGTCTTCATTTGCCAGCTGTTTCTTATTTTATCAGTGGCTTTCCACCTTAATGTGTTGAGTATAAGCTTTGAATATTTTTTCTCCTGGAAAATCATAGCAGACTTTTCAACTTAATGCAGCAAACCACAAATGGGCCTCGTATCAGATCTGGCAAAAGGCACACTTAGATTAAGACCAACCCACTTCCCTAGAGGAGGCTTTTTGAAGCAATGTAAGTTACACACGAGAAACGTGGTGTAGCAGCAGATCCAGAGCAATGTGAATGTGCAGCCTGAGAGGCTGTGGTGCTTTCTGAGCTGTCATCCAGCGCTGTGCTCAGCAGCTCACCCCCATCCTGCAGCAAAAAATGGAGCTGGAATGTTCTGAAGGAGAACCCTCAACTTGATTACTCTGTCTCAAATCCAGCCCATTATTTTTCAATAAAGATGTGTCATGGTGTCAGGAAGACAACAGGATTTTCTGCCTGATTTCCTTGGTACACTGAAAGGTGAATAACTTGAAATATCCTTGAATTTCTCTCAAAAAATTGTTTCATGGTTTTGTTTGAGCTTCCCCCTGCCCAGCGTTGTTGTTCTGTAAGAAAAAATTCAAAGCAAAAGGCAAAAAAGTAAAGAAGAGATCATTGTGAAAAAATACAAGTTCTTGGCAAACCATCAGAATATCAAGTGTGCAGTCAGAGGTGGGGTATGGATGAAAAGATAAAATCTGTTTGAATCCTTCGGCTACACCCAAGGATGCTCTGCCTGAGCCCTGATTCATTTCCTGCACTTAGTGCATCTGTGCTCAAGGGCCGAGAATTGAAAATTGTTAATAGAGCACAAAACAGAGCTTGGGTGATTACAGCATTTCATAGAATTTTGTAGATTTTACCACCTCAGAATTCTTTAAATTAGATAAGAATATTTAATCTGTTAAAAAAAATGTTTTTTTTTTTCACTGAACATTTGAAAATCTGGGTTTTGCTGCCCTCTTTCTCCTGGAGGAATATTGAAAAACTTGTAGGAGTTTTTCTCTGGATTCATAGCAAGAGAACATGATGAAATTAGAGAGTACTAAACTTTACACAGATAACTTTGTTTATTGTTTGAGTTAATCCCTTCTTTCTATGGTTTGTTTTTAAGTATTTTACTTCTAATGAAAGTTAGAAATATTTTAAAATAGAGTGAAAACCTTTGTCTGAGGATCAGAGCCTGCCACCCTTTTTGGTGCGGCCCATTTGTGTGGAAGTTGTGTTTTCAGATGAGTTTAAAATTTGGTTTTTAAGCAAAGGAACTGAAGCAAGAGGAACATAAGGCAGCTCATTTTAATGACACCACCTTCACCCTCTGAAATAAACTTATTTATCCACTTGGTTTATGAGCTTATTTCTTATGAAACTGTGGTTTGTGTTCTCAAATGCCAGGGAATGTCAGTCAGCTTCAGTTTTAAGTGAAAGCCGCTTGTGAAGAAGAGCGGGAGGATTCAAGGATGATGCTACGCCCAGCAAAGACAGACTGGTTCAGAAAAATGTGTAGCAACTCCTTTTTCCCCCTAAAGAGGTTTGTTAAAGAGCATCCTGATGGGAATTCTGCAGGTCAGAGTACACCGCTGGATTTACATGGAACGGTTTTACTTTGGGGCTTGCTGGAGCTTGTTGACAAAGCTGCTGAATGATGCTCTAAGAGGGGGCTTAAGCAGGCTCTGGGCACGTTGTGGAATTGCTCCTGGGCTGGTGAGATAAGAGGTAGCCTAGAGCCCCTATTTAGAAGGAGCAAAAGATGTTCCCTCGTACTAATGTGCTCTCAAGCATATTTGGTTTTCTCTCGAGATTTGAATAAATCAGACTAAGTCAGAAATTTCAGACAATGGCAAATAGTTTATTTATTTGCTATTGGAAAGTGCAGATGTGGAAAAACAGATGAAGGAGCTTGGTGGGGAGATTTAAGATGGATTTTTTAGCCCAAATCAGGGAGGTGCACACCATCCAAAACCTGCCAATAATTTATGCAACTCAGGGTCCGTTTCAGACCCATAGTATTTTCTGATTCCAGCAAAGCAGAAATATTACTGACTTTTCAGTTCTTTCCTTGAGCAAAAAAAAATCAAGTGCTTCAAGAGCTGTGATAACAGAGCAAAAGGATTCCAGTGAAGCTGGAAGGCTGCTTGTGCTCAGTGTTGATAAAATCCCAGTGAATTGGGAAACAAAGGGTCAGATAGAGGGCTAATGAAAATAGAAATCTGAAAACCAGTGATTATGGGGTAATCTGTTATTTGAAAACCCCTGGGCTCATTTTCAAAACCTCCCATTTACCTGGGTAATGTATTTGTAGGCAGAGCGCAAGAAAAAGCAGGAAGAGTTGCAGAGGTTTGTTGCCACCACCAAGATGACAAAAAGTTTCTAGGCTACAAGAACTATGTTTTGTTCTTTACTCCAAGTTAGGTGCAGAAGAACTGGCAAAAATATTCCATTATTTTTTACTGTTCATGCATGAGATTTGGGGTTCAGCATTCCTTGGGTACAGGACAAAGCTCGTTTGCCACGGAATCCCTGCAGCAGAGAAATCCAGTCCTGCAGCCTCTAAAGCATCAGTGGCAAAGTGCCACGGGGGTGTTCCAGCTGGGATTCAAGCTTTCAAAGGGTGTTGCCATCGCTGATAGGCAACAAATGTGTGTGGAAGGGAAATAATCAGAAAGTGATCGTCTGCAAGCATGAAATGAAGCAGCTTGATAAAACTGTGTGCAAATTAGAGCTGTGACCAAATTTACCTAGGCAATTTGAACTGCTAATGAAGAGTTAGTTTTAATTATTTTTTTTAAGTAAAATGCTTTATTTGCTTTAAAAAATACTTAACAAGCAGAGGTGTGAAATCAGCCCTCAGCTTTTTTTATAATGGCAGATCACACTTCCGTGAAAGGATGCCTTGCAACTGGTGGTGACAGACTGAGATATTTAGAAAACTCATGTTAACAGGACTGGAGAGCAAACTGGGAGTGTGTGGTTCTATGGAGAATTGTTTCAATATGTTGGCTAATGAGTAGGCTGAGAGGAGGGAAAAGATTCCAGACCCATGAGCAGCTCTCTGGCGTGGGCTGCCTCACTTTAGGTACGTGAGATGGAGTCAAACATTGAAGCTGAGGCTGCAGCCTTGATGGGCTCAACTTCGCTGTTTAATAAGGAACAAACAATGGAAATGCTTCACAGTGATGAGGAAAACGAGCTTGGTCAAGTGCTGAGCAGTGTTTTGTGGGAAAGATTTGTAAGTACTTTAATGCATTTTTGCAGATAAGGGAAGTGTTTCTGTAGCAAAACCCTGGAAGTGAATGGGTGTAATTTATTGTGTGCAGGAGAAGGAATTTGTCGTCTGTGTAAGTCGGTTTTAGTGCAGCCACATCCTTTTTAGAATGATTTATCATCCCCTGATACTGAATCTCTGCTGATGCTGGCTGGAGATCTACGAACAGCACACAGAAACACGCTGCTCCCTCACAAGGAAAATCACGAGTTTGCTTCTAAATTCAAGACTGGTCTAAAATGTATTTTAATCCTGGTTATCTGCACTGGCAATTTGGAGTGTAACTGATCTGTTCTGTTTTGGGCTGAAATCTGTTGATGGGGAATGTCAGACCCCAGCCATCTCCTACTAATATCCCCAAAAAGAGAAGGCACTCACACTTTCATGGCAAGAAAGGTTTGGTCTTGTAGAGATGTAAATTTCAGTACAGTGTGCTTGATTTAATTAAAGAATCACTAACACACAGAGCCAGCCTGTTAAAATACTGCTGGTTTCAAATTGCATCTGTTACGTCAAAAAATCATAAAGTAATGGTGGAGTTCAAAGTTTCAGGGAGGAATCCCGACTATTTAACAAGGGGAAATGAAAGAAAATTTTACTGGGAAAAAACAAAAAGAGTTCTCATGGGGGTATAAAATAAATTTATTAATCAGATAGAAAATTATTTATATATACATGAGCTGCAGTCAGATCAACTGAAATACAGCTGAAAATTCTGGCAGTGAAAAAGATCTCTGCACACTGTGTTGCACGTTGTATTTAGGAAGCGCACGAGATACATGGTGTTTTTTCTTTATATTGCTAAGTTTACAAATATATTCATTAATGTGCTCACATGTTGGGACACCAGGTAAATTGAGAGAGGACTCTTCAAAGCAAAAAACCTGAAGGCAAAAACAAACCCAGCAGAAGCAAAGGCCTGGATCCTTCCACAAGATCCATGTGGGCAGACTCCCAAATTCATGGGGAAATTCCTGGCATTGATTGTTTACCAAGGTCAAACCCAAGGTGATCACCATAGCTGTGGGCATAAATCAAATATTTGAGCATATAAATTTGGAGTCACATTTCTTAAAACTGTGATTTAAATAATTGCTCACGCAGCTGGGATAGAAATGGGATTTCCAGCTACTGGAAATATTTCTCTCCCAAGGTTGGTTTATGGGATAAAGCGAAAATCTGACAGGAAGTGAAGCTAAAATTCATGTTATCGTTATGTATATTCTCCTATTTTGTCCTGGGGGAACAGAAAATTCTATATAAACTCTCTAATTTACCATATCTCATTCATTTTTCCTGGCAATAGTCTGTCCAATAAAAACTGTATGGAAATCAATACATCCTAATGTTATGAGATATCAGCAGGGTACTGTGATTCCTTTCAGAGGGCAGTAACATCCTCATTTTATTTCTGGGGAAAGCCTGAAAAAGTCAACAACTCGTTTTGTTGGAGGGCATTTGCTTTATTCTGAGCTCTGACTGCTTGCGTGGCTTTGCCATCCCTGCTGTTCAACAGCTCTGAGGTCTCATTTGTAGCAGAAATAGAGAGAAATTTTGTAAAAGGGAGAAATCAACAAAGTTTTCTTTATAACCTATAATTGTCAAGGCATTGGGCTTGGATTTCCATCCCAAAAATAACACACCCTCCAAACACCATGAAAAATGAGTATTTTCTTATTGAGGAGTGGGAAAGTGGAAGTGCAGTAAGAAGTATGGAAAAATGGGAGTCTGTTAAGACAGTAACAAATGGCAGAAAATGTGTTTGTGTGGTTGTTTAGTTTAGTAGGGTTTTTGTCTGTTATTTTTGGGGTTTTTGTTGGTTTTTTTAAAGTTATTTTCTAATAGAACACTCTCGGAAAGAATAATGATGTGTTCAATAAAACGCAAGGAGACTAATAACATTTTTGTCATATTATGTTAATTATCTATGAAACCACTTTTGTTATTATATATTAATTGCATTTTTAGTCATTTAAAAGTCATCACGATGCTTCTTTGCTGTTTAGCATGATGGGTTTGTTTGTTTCTTTTCCCTCTTTGTGTTATAATAACCCTCAAAATATCTCGCTGAGGCCTCACTGCTCTGGGTGCAGTAACGATATCCAGGAAGACACTTTGCCCTTTCCTCAGAACTTGTGTTGTCCTGCAGGACAGGAAGGAATCTTCGGAGTTCAGGGGAAGGATGGGAACATCTCTTTTTCTGGTTGGTGCGAGTCAAACAACTTGGGTAGGAAAACTTTATCTGCTCATAAACCTTTCTTGAACCAGCCTGGCACACAACCAACCACAGGTTAAATAGAAATTATTAATCTTGTCTCTATGGATGGCAAGGAGGATCTTTTTTCATCTCTTTTTTCAAATTTTTGTCGGTTTGTTTTTCTGGAAAACTGCACAAATTCTGAGCTTCCTGATCCCTTGCTAGAGAGTGCGGAACTGTTGCAGAGGGAATTTTGACCCAGAGTACCTGTGCTGTGGCTCAAGACAAAGTTTTGAAAGTCTGGCCTGACTTGCTAATTTAATAATAAGCTTTTTGTCATCCATCAGTAACATTCAGAATATAATACAGACATTTTTGAGGTTTGGCTGCTCAAACCTCCATACCTCTTGTTCCTCACAACACAGAAAGAATTCTGTCTTATTTAGATAATTATTCAAAATTCAGAATCTTAATGTTTTAATTGCTAGAAAGACCTTGATTTCTATGGCTAAGTCCTGATCTTGGAAATGTGGGTCCATGACTATCTATAGCTTCTAAGCAAGACAGGTATGGTCTCTAATAAGTTTGTTTTTTCTTTTTCTTTTTTATTTTTTTAAGAACTGAAGCAATGAATTAATGATACTTTTTTTCTCAATAATTCCCTGTCTGCAGCTGGAGGAGCTGCTGCCTCCTTTCCGACTTCTTGTTCTTTATGTTTCTATGTTCTTGTTCTACCTGAAGAAAACCATATTACCTGTCTTATCCTTTCCTGCCATCTTCTTTTCATTTCCCACCTTCTTGCATCCTCTTCCCTCGCACTTTTAGCTTCATTCCACAACATTTTACTCCCCTTGTCTTTCTTGATGTTTTATGTCATTCACTTCCACTTTTCTTGCACTCTCTGCATTTCCTTGTTCAGACACTGACCTGTTTTCTGCTCTTTATGAATAATGTTGCGAGCGGAACACGCAGCCATCATCTGAGCATAAATTTGTTTGGTTATTGTGTAGAACCTTTCCACTGCCTTTGCAAAAGCTGTGCTGCTTTATCCATTCTAATCAACTGTGTCCATAAATAGATCCCTTTAGAAGCCTGTGTTCTGGAAACCTTTGACTTTGCAGGGCTCTGCCATTTCTGCAATTTTTGTGAAATAGCCCAGGTTGCAAATATCTGATGCTGAGAAAATTTCAGTGGAAAATTGAACTTCGTTCCCATGTTAATGCCTTTCAGTCTGTCTACCTCCTCCATCAATTTACGGATATTAATTGAAAAAGTGTGTGATTATCTGGCATTTAGTTTATTCCTAACATTTAATTTATTAAAGTAACTCTAATACCAGTTCTGTTGGCCCCGGAATTGTGGTCTGCTCAAAAGTGAGCTGTACCATAGAACACCTGATGCAATAATTAGTTCTGTGGCTTCAGAACTGTGAGTTTAATGCTTATATCTCTAAAATTATTGTAGGATAATGGGGCATAATTTTAAAGCTGTATCTGCATATGTTTGGGGCAAAAGCACTAAAGAGGTTTTTAATTTTAATGCAGAGGTAAATTTTAATTAATGTGACGTTTTTGCAAAATGTGTGAAAAGAATTTGTATAAAATTAAGAAACAAGGATGCTTCAAGCATTCAGTTGTGTACTCTGTGAGTTACTGTAACAACATTGGAGGGAATCAGGCTAAAAGAGAGAAAATTTAAACATCGTTGCCCAGTTGAATGTGCAGTTATCTGAAAAATCCAATCTTTTGGTACCTGTTCTTTTTTACACCAAGCTTTAGGAGTCCTCGTATAATGCAACAGTTTCACAGGACCCCTAACACAGCCTGTTTATTTATGTATTTTTAACATGTCTGTAAGGGACTTTGACGAAAAACAACACTATGGACCACAGAGTCTCCATTATTGAAAGATACTAAAATTACTGTGTGCTGGAAAAAGAAATTTAAAAAAGAACAGAAGATTGGAGTCCAGGACCCACCTGGCCAGGTGACCTTCAAAGTTTCTGACTGCTATATTTTAAGTCCACTGCAGGGAGTCATTTGTATCCCAGCCCACGGGTGAGGCAGGTGACCACCTGTGGGTGGGTGATAGTAATACTTTATATTTTGATCTGTGGAAATGAAATTAGAACTCTTTGTGGGTTGTCTCTCCCACACCCCAGAATATATCAGCTGTCTCTCTGTTACCAGAGAGCTGGCAATTAACTGGAGCTCTGTGCCTTGGGGGCAGCTACAGCACCACTGACTGGGCCCTGCAGCTGGAACTGAGCTCACAAATTCACTGATGCTGCAGGAGCAGAAATAGAATCCATTTTCCTGTGGCATCACAGGTGAACAGGTGTTTATGAGAAATAAAATGATTTTTTAATCTAGTTCTGACTGATCCCTTTAACCAAGCAAGCAATAAGAGATTAACTTATAGACCAGTCCATTAAAAAAAAATACAGCTGCACATCACTCTACTACACATGTGTGTGTTCAGGCTGCTTTTTTGCTATTCTTTGATTAAATACCTCCAGATGTGTCCAATATATATGTCAGTGCACAAACACAAATGTACAATATCATAAACCTTAAGGGTATCCTTTTAACTGGCATCTGGGGGGGATTTTTTGATCCACAACATCTGAACTCTGGAATTATTTTTGGCAGTTATATATTTAATTATTTAAAATGAAAATAGGACAGGACTCGACAGGTGGAAGTTCACAGAAAGCACTAACTGTGATGAAACTCATAAAAATGTAAGTTTGCAACACTGCACACTGCAAGCAGAGCAGTGAGAATTCTCCTTTTTTCCTTTATTAGTTGTTTGTGGTGGAAGCATTCATGGAAACAGGTGATCCTTCTGTGTTTTCTTTCTTTAGATTTCTTTCACTGCATAAGAGCAAATGAGTGAGAGAGGCTGAGGGAACTAAAGTTATAAATATTTAGAGAACACTGCATGAAGAGACTTAATATTATGGAAGTTTTACTTTGGCACGATTTTGTTGTCATGTAAATTATAAAAGTCTTGCGGTATTTATCCTGGTTTACTCGGGTCATAACTAATTATTTCTTAATTAGACAAATTCCCTAAAATTAATCTACGTTTATTTAAATGTCTTGGTTTATTTTCCCTCTACTAGCAGCTCATTAACACGAGACAGGACTTTAGCTTACGAATTTTCAAGAGATAATTTGCTGATATGAGTTCATGTAAAGCACCATATGTTTACACTCGTGTGATGGATCTTTTTGTTTTGAGAGGTTTTGCACTTTTTCTGTAGAGAATAGAACAGGTCCCAGTAGCTGCTGGCAAAACCTCTTGTGCAGGAGTGAGCCTGGAGGGTTGCAAGGACAGTCACTGGCATCCTGGCCCTTTGAGGTTACCCCATAAGGACATTTTTTTCTCTGATTTTTATAATCTTCAAAACATTTTCTCTCAACTTGTTCATCTGCTGGCAGCAGGAGCCAGGATTGGGAAATGTTCTGCTTCAAACTCTCCTCAAGTCCAACAATAAAACATAGAACATCAAACAGTCCAGTTGGGAGTGAAGGCTTCGGAGTGGGAAAGCATGGGGAAATATTGGAGGTGGTGTGGAGCCATAAAACCTCCATCTGAAATGGTTCTGTGCATGGAAAGCCTGGAGAAATACAATTTATTTCTTCTAGTTTTGTCATTAACAAGTGTGATACGCTGTACCCTGCTCTGCTCTTTCATTTGCAGTTTAAATTTGCAAACCAGAGACAGTTCATCTTTGCAGAATTCTCCACAACCTCTGCTCTTGACATTATTCTTAATATTTGTTTTACACACTGGCAATTCAGATATCTGAATGTAATGCATTGAATATACCTATTATTTATTAGGGCTCCTTTATTATATATATTTCTTAAGTGTATTATATATCCATAAAACACAGGTGATCTGTGTTCGTATACAGAATACAGCTTTTATTTGTGGATGGGAACAAATAAAGCATTGTGCTACAATTACATTTCTGTTAGATTTAGAAGATTTAATAGAGTTAAATAACAGGATTATGATTTACTATTTAGAAATTACTAAGAGGGAGGAAAATCATGACAGTTTTAAACTACCAATTTTTCTTGTTGTCTAAAACAACCTGCAAAAAACTGCCATTTTTTTTCCTTGCTACTAAGGAAACATAGTGGAGAGGACAAAAAAAAGAGGTAAAGAAGTTGTTCTAAAAATAACATATATTGCCTAAATGCTACGAAGCTTTGTTGTATATTTTCCTGTCTAAAGAGGACATTTGCTGTGGCAGAGTGCCTTACTCTCTTTCTCAGTTCATGTGAATTCTAGTTTCCCTGTGATCAGAGTGATGTGATCGTCCTGGGTTCTCAGGTGTGAAGGCCTTATTCCCACAAACCAGAGCTTTTCCTTCAGGGAAGGTTGCAGCCTTTGTCCAGTCAAAAATATAGAGCTTCCGATAGAGACTTGGAGAAAAACCAGCAATTTTGGTACTTGTCGGGCCTAGAGTGTTCCTAAATGGATATCTTGGGATGCACACATCTGTGCTGTTATCCAGTGACAGGGACCTGAAGGAATCGTGGACGTGCTCTCCACAAACCCAGCAAATTAAAGCACAGCCTGTGATGTTTGTGGCCTTTGGGGACCTGCTTCTCCAGATGCATCACTCCCTCGTCCCCCAGCCCTGCTGGACACGGATGTGGCACTGCAGAACTGGGAGACTCGGACTCATTTGTGCCCTTTAACATCTCAACAGCGCCTCAGTTCGAAAGGCACCCTGCATTCTGCCAGGTTCCAAATTACAAAATTAACAGGCGCTATTGGTTTTCAGGTACCGAGTCACCCAAAGATACCAATCTCCAGGTCCCGTTCAGCCTGTTTGCAACTGATATGTGCAATGTATTTATTAGAGAGATGCTTTAAAGGGATGGAGGTGTTTGAGGATGTGCATTTAATTTCATTTCTTCCCTGGGAGCTTTGATCAACGCTGTGCTCACTACCTCTGCCACGTGCTTTGAACTTGTAGATGCGAGCGTATAAATAATTTCCCATGTCAATTCCTGGCTCATCTACTCAGGCTGATATGTGGAAGGCAAGTTGTCTCCTAAATTCTTGTCAGTGGGATTAGTGAATTGATTAGTTGAATTCTGAATTAAAATTGCAATTAAAGGCAAAATTGTATCTCTTGGGCTTCAAGTCGTTTGCTCAAAGTCTAGCAGTCAGATTACAGGCATTTGATCAGGTTTGTACTATGAATAAAAACTGTTTTCAATAACTTTTTCTTTTTTTCTGTTTATAAATCAATCGCTTAGATTATCAGCAATTACTAAACAAAAAAGGTGTAATTTTTTTTTTTTTCAGTTTTTCAGCTTAAAGAGGAAATTCCATTGATTTTTGAAAATACTGAAGATGTGATTCAGGGAAAATAATTACCAGCAAATGCCATCAGTAGCATATAACGATTTCTTTTCCAATAGATTCAGCTCAAAGTATTTAAAATGACAATATGGGCATTGTATATTAAATTGCAGTTAGTATTTACAGGTTATTGATATATACCTTGCCATAACAGACTCGGGCATGAACCTTTGCATTTGGGACTGAGCCAGACGCTTTCCTGATGACAGGGAAAATTCCTTCCTCCCTCCCTCCCTCCCTCCCCCCTTTCCTTCCTTCCTCTCTTCTTTCCCCCCACCTAGGACCATCCAGTCCAACCCCTGGCCCTTCACTGGACACTCCCAAAAATCACCCCCTGTGCCTGAGAGCGTTGTCCAGATACTCCTTGAGCTCTGGCAGCCTTGGTGGTGTGACCACTGCCCTGGGGAGCCTGGTCAATGCCCGACCACCCTCTGGGGGGAAAAAAAAGTCTTCTTGAACACATTTTCATAATTTATTCTATGTTCACCATCCAACTTTCTCAATCTGCCTGTGAGATTGTCCCATGTTATTGGAAACGACCACAGAACACAGAACTTTTAGACCCCAGCAGGCCTTGCAAAATGCCTGTATTTTGCTCACCTCACCCCGTGGCCAAGCAGAGCACGTTCTAATCCCCGCAGAGGTGGTTTTCGTGGTGTAGCAGCTGCTGCTCCTCGCACAGCATCAGCAGTGGCTCGAGCTGCAGCTCTGCTGGAGGGGCCTTTGCTCCTGCTGATATTATCATCTTGGTGAAGTGAGAAGCAAATGTGCTGTTATGAGCTGCTTGGGTTTAATTTTTGCTATTCAGCACCATAAATTACAGTATTTTATGGCTACTGTAAAAGGTGTGATTTGAACCAATTATGCATTCTGCTCTAAATCCCCAAACTTTGGAGAAGCATGTAATTATGGAAAGTCATTTCCACTGGGTCAATTCTCTTTTATCTGTTCACAGAGAACATCAGGACATGTGTATGAAGTTTATAAGCATAATTTTCAACTAGACTTATTAAAGCTGCTTATTGATGAGAATGTTTTCCTTTTCATCGCACAAAACTTGCCATGTGTGAGTAGCATAGAGAATTTACCAGCTCCTGCACAAGCTCTTTGCTGTATTCTGAGCAGGGGTGAAATGGAGGTGTTAGGACAGTAGGAAAAGAAGCAGAGGTTTGAGACAGTTTGGAGATGAAATGTATAATTCTCAAAAAAACCCTCAAACAAGCAACTCAACATTTATGTAACTCTCCTGCCCACTGGCTTCACTTAGTGTTAGATACTTAGGATCTCTTGGGACAAGATTTAGCTCTTTAAAAGATGTGATAGATGATCACCGAAATTTCTGTATTTTTATAGGACTTTGTGTAATTTTTTTTCTACAGATTTTTAGGGTTAAATATACAGGGAACTAAATGCTCATTTTTCCCTTGTGAAGCCGGTGTTTCAGTTTCACTTGTCGAGTTAGATTTGGTTGTAACTTTTTTCTAACAGTTGTTAGGAAATCCAGAGGATTTAAATAACCATTTTCCTGAAGGTGTTAGGATCAGATTTCCTTGTTTCCTTGAGCTGTCACCCTTAATCTCACAGATTTGCTGCTTAAAGTAGGGTAGTAGTGCTCTTGATAGTAGTAAATGTTGATTTGCTCTATGACTAATGTTGTGTTAGACACATTGCTCAGCAGTGGTGAGGTAGCGATGAACTGATGGGTTGTAGTGTCTTAATATCTGTCTTTGGAGCTGCATAATTGCATCAGAATCCAAAATTAAATAAGACTAATTGTTGTCTAACTGCTTCTCATTGAGACTGTGATGGATTAGGCCAAACCACAATAATTTCAGGACTGTTCATGAGTCACGATTGACATTCTAACACATAAAAGGACAGAAAAAATAGAAAATTCAAACTAAACTCTGCTAAAAAGCAGCACTTTATTCCATTAAACATAGTGTTTGCTAATAGATGTGATTTCTTTTTCTACATGTGATGGCATTTTTTAACTGTCTAATAATTTTCGTTGTTGACAAGCAATTGAAGAGAAAACTGAACATAAAATTTGGGATTTAAAAAAACAGGATGCACAATTTTTTGAGAGCCTTTCTATATGGGAATGGTTGCAGAATGCACAGTGCAGTAAAGAATTTGGCCGGTTGCGTTTGGAATCCGTAGCTCTGACAAGCACAGTTGCTCAGGAAGCAAAGATCTGGTGTTGTGTCTCAGATACACACAACACACGAGGTGCCAGGTCCAATTAACAGTCTGATGGTGGCAAATCCATTATCCTTGGAAAGAGAGGCCACCACCAGGAGACATTAATTCAATGTGACACCAACTGGGGTGTTTATATACAGCTAATTGCAATGTCAGACATTCTGCTCTAATTGAGTTTAATTGTGGCAAAATTGGAGTTAATTAAAAGTTAATGGTATAGAGCACATCGTGTTATTATAAACTATGGGTGCATGTTTCATATCCTTATTATTGTTGTTTAAATGGTGCTTTCAATTACTGTGCCTTGTATTGGCACTTTGGAAACGGGCTGTAATTGTTTTGACATCACTGAAAGTTATTGTTCTGAGTAGGCCTGAAGAAATGTGTTGAAAGGCTTGAGAAACTTTGGGTTGGTTCATTATACCTCATTGTAAATGCCACATGCAGTGTTTCTACCCACCTCGCTAGGGTGGAGAGTGCTGGTAAAACTGGACAAGAAAATTCTAGTTCAGCTTAAGAGAATGATGGTATTTTTGGCATTGCCCATCATACTTTGGGTAAGGAAACCTCAGTTTCCTCATATTTTGTGAATCCATCTTTTTCTAATTGTGTCCAATCTCTGGCTGTTCTGTGAGCATCTCTGACGAATCTCCTGTCTGTGGGATTTTCCCTGGGCTCTCTTTGCTTTCTTCTTTCTCTGCACCCTCTGTTTGCTCCTGTTACACATTATATTATATATATTCCAATTATTTATTCACTGTCAGCTCCATTTCTATCCAGCCTTCTCTCTTGATGAAGTTTTATATCAAAACCTTTCTGCTTGACATGTCCTCCTGGATGCCTTGCTGCCAATTCAGAAATAGTCATTGCATTTTCCCAGATTTCTGTCAATACAGGCAGCCCAACCATCCTTGTGTCAATCAGCCCAACACCAACTTGATTTTCTTGGTTTCCTCATGTAGTTTTTCCTCCATGTGCTTGTTTACAACTGTCCCAAAATAACAAATGCAGTGATGTGAAATGTGTCTTTCCAAGAGCTGTGGCTCCATGTACAACCCAGGTTAATATGAGACAGGTAAAAGGTGTTCTAAAAAAATAATGCTGTGTTTGAAATGGGTCCTTATGTGGGGAAAGCGATGCAGTAAAATTACTGATTTTCTCCTGGGGGCCAGCTCTTTCCTCAGCCCTTTGTTCTGGAAAGCTCAATAGGCTGGAAAAGGCAGAGTATTTCAGTAACAGCAGAGTCACTTTATTCCAAAGAGAGGAAATTTGGCTCTAGACCTGCCTAACAGAATTTTTTCTTCTGAGATATTTTTTTATCGACATTTTTGCTAGAGTAAACTGCTATCCCTGTGGAACATAATTAGCACTTTATCAGGAATTCTAATTTTCAGAAAATACCAGAGAGATACACTCCTGTTTCTTTGGACACTATGACACGGGAGGGCAATGATTTAAAATAAGCAGCAGGGGGGAAAAAAAGCCCAAACCAAATATATTTGCCAATTTTCCTAAAGCTGAAATGTCCTTTTCTTGCTTAACATTAAAAACTGACCCAAAGAAGTGAGTAAAGACTAAGATGAAAACACTTTCATAGTTCAAAAAGCACGGTGAGGTTCTTCCTGAGGACTGAAAGTGGGCAGCGTGGGTGGGGAGTAGATTTGTACTCAAACCTTTTTGTTTAATTTATCACAAGCTCCTGGTCTGGGTTTCTTTATTTAAAGAAAGACGTTTTACTAGGTCATAGATGCATCTAATGAAAGGAACTTCTGTCAGTGGCAGTAAAATTTATGTTGCAAATATCTTGCATTAGGAGCACCAGTGGTGGAACACACCAGAAAGGGCTGAAAATGGAGCTTGTGAGAGACCTAAGGAGAACGAGAGTGATGACAGAGGAATTCCTGTGGCGCTTTACAGGCTGCAGGTTTGGACTGATACTGAGGTGGATTACGCTGCACAGCCCAATATCCAGTTTTTCAGGGAAAAAATAATTATTAATGATTTTGTTTATATACCTGATAGGGGGTAAATACCTAAGCTATTAAAGGCACAAAAGGCTGATCCAATTTTGTGCTAAGGCAATATGGTGCATGCTCTAGAATTTCTTTCCCCACTGCAAAATTTAGTTCAACTTTGACTTAAATACTAAGTCGTTACAGAAAAATGGTGCCTTTAACAAGCCATTTTCAGGAAAATTTCAAAGAATCTGACTAAGAAGAAAGGCATTCCGAGCTTCTGAGTGCTGTTGGAAACAGAGTATCTCTTGTTAGATAAAGGAAAATGGTTGATACTCTCATGCTCATTATGACACTGGAGAATATTACCATGACTCTGTACACTATGAATGGAAGTAGCTGTCAAAAAGATGGAGTTATGAACTGCCAAAAAATATAACACTGTGAACTATGCCACTGTGTTTTATTGATGAAAAAGTGGAAATACTTGATAATCCTTGCAGTGGAATTCTACTGCATTAAAAGGTACTTATTTTTCCTCCTTCTTTCTCTTCTCAGAAGTACTCAGAACTACTTGAACTTGTATTTTTCATGGTTATGAAAAAAAATCTATACTAATTTTTCTCAGAAAAAATTTTTATGAGTGTAATTCTCTTTTGCAGTGAAATAGATATGAACATGCTCCTCATTCCTGTGTTTTTGAGAATATTCATTTATTGCATTTTCTGGCTTTAACTTGTGCCCAAGTGTGATTGTTACCAGAATAGTTTCTAGTGAGGAAGAAACAAGAATGAAAGCAGATGGGATGTGAAATATACTTAGCTGTTATGGTCTCAGAAAAACTTTAAAAAGTTTCATAAATTAAATCCCCAGCTCTTTGATGTTAAGATTAAACCAGGTGGTTTGCAACAAGCTCGAAGTAATATCCAAGCTGCCAATAAATCCTGTATGGGAAGATCTCCAGTGAACTTCAAAAGAATGAGCCAGTTTCTTGGCTCACATCTGATGGAGCAGGGTGGTAGAAGAGGAGGTTGCTAAGAAGTTCCCATGTTTTGCCATCTGCTTCCGCCAAGCGCTAAAAGTTTCCGTTTTGCCACATTTTGGGACTCTATGAAATCCTAAACCTTTTCCGCTCCACTGGCTCTACCTTCCCTCTTCAGAGAATGGAACAGGAAAAATTTGACATGTTTAATTTAGACTTTGATTTGTTTTTGTTTCTCTGTTTTAGTAACTTGTTTTTTAATTGGGTGGAAGAGGCAGGAGTTCTCTTATGGATCATTTATGTCTCAGATTGTGAGAGAGTAATGGTCTCAGTAACACAGCGTGGCTCCTGCTGTGACAGCCAACCATCAGGATCCTGTGGCTTGGGAAATTGTCCTTTTGCTCTTACTTGTTGGCTTTTTCAATTCTCATTTATTTGTAGCCTCAGCCACAGCAAACCTCTCCTTGCAATCTTGCATATTATTATTATTCACTCAGAAGAAATATACAATGACATGAAAACAAAATTGTCTTTTTGAAATGGATTTGGATTGCTTGTTTTTGTTCAACCCATTCCAAGTCCTTCATAAGATATTAGTAATACAAATATTAATCCTTGAACTGAACTTGCTTTTTTTTTGTCAGTGTTTCTCAAAGGCGAAGCAATTAAGGAGAGATGAAAGAATTTTCTAGAGTATGCATTATGTTGGTTTTGCATAGCCATGCCAAACCTTGCATTGGTTTTCTTCTGAACTCTACTGTCTTCTGCTTCTGTGTGTTCAAATTTACTTTTTAAAAAATGAAATAGTCTCTGGGATCAAAGAGCCTTAGTTCTGATCCGAACAGGTTGAGATAAATTGTCTTTAGAGAGTTGTGAAGTAGGAGTAGGTAGTAAATTACCTGAATAGTCTTTCCTCTTCTTGGTTAAATATTTAAAAAATTTTTTAAAAAGACCCAACCCTCTACCCTGCCCAACACCCCCCTCCCCCCAAAAAACTTCAGAACAACAAAAAAAAACCCCAAACAAACGAAAAACTACAGCTTTTCTAAGGGCCCAGCTTTTCCCCCTTGGGAACTGAATTTCAGTGTCATTGGTAGAGGAAGTGCATTTATGTCTTCAGAGGAGGAGGTACTTCCTGTAGGTGTTTTCTGAGTGTCCTGACCTTCAGTTCAATCTGAATTAACACCATAATATCATTAATAGAAGGTGTCCAGAGAAACTGATCTGGGACTTTTGTCCTACAGACAGAGCTGGTCTGTGGCAGGCAATTGACGTCACTGTGGCAGGATTGTCTGCAGAACACCAGATACTCTTAAAAGAGAAGATATTCTTTGGCCAGACAAGATGCATTGGTGCCTTGGTAAAGGCAAGTTTAAATGGAAACCCAGACTTTTAAGATGCATTGCTGAAAAAGGATTCTGTCCAGGAAATCCATAAGGTTGTTGATTAAATTAAGTTCATTCCAGTTGATATATTGGAGACAAGGATCACAAGTCTGTGAAGATCCAGTTCATCTCCTTCTTAAAAATTTCAAAAAAATTCCTTCTTTATTGTGTCCTAAAGCAATCTAAGTAATTTCCTTCATAATTTATCTTAGTTATCTTTCATTGAATTGAAATTCAGTTTTGGCTTTAATCAGTCAAAAAAAAAGTTTCAAAACTCCCAAATCTTCTGCAGAAGAGAGCTGCTATCTCTGCACTGTTTTGCTTTTTTCTCCCTTACATCAGCAAGTATCTGTTTTACCTTTAGAGCGGAATTCTGCAATGGCCAGTCTCAAAGTAAGGCATCACATTTTAGTTTTGCCTGCAGCCTGTGAGGCAGTTGGAGACTGACATCCCAATGTTTCCACCACTGCTGAAATCCCAGGTTATAACTTTGCAGCTTGTAAGAACACAGACTTTGACAGTAATCAGCTTATTCTTTCAGCTAGGGGATTTTTGTTTGTTTGTTTGTTTTGTTGTGCTCTTGTTTGGAAGTCCTGGTGAGCTCTCTTGCTGTCTTAATCTATAATATTTTTTTTCATCTTGAAAATAAACCATACTGTGATATGAAATCACTTATTTAGTGCATGTGCTAAGATCCATCTCAGCGAGGCTGATCCTTCGGACCAAAGCTAACCGTTTTAAGCTCATTAAGTAACCTCATTAACATGCTGAGCCTTTGTGGAAGCTGCACACGGGATATCTTTCACTGGAAGGGAATTTGGTTCAAACATAAATAAAGAGTGACTAAAGAGACTTCCACATGTTTTTGGAAGGGTGGTTGTCCCTCAAGATAAGTGAATCAAAGTTTAAGGTGTGGAAAAAGTCACTGACATAAAAAACCCTGTGTATTCTTATAAAATGGATAGAGATAAGAAGTTGAGACAAGTAACTTATTTTTAGAACAACGTTTTAATTTCAAATTTTGTCTAACGGAAAATGATAAAAACTGTATTTACAGGATCTAGACTCAATTATTTGTTAGGACTCTCTTTATGCCTTAATATTGTCTTTGTATTTTTAAGCAGAAAACAATGTGGGAATTTTCTGTGGGTTCTGCTTTTTCACTTTGTGTAATCTTATCAACTAATTTGCAAGCGTTTGAAGTTGGCCACTTTGAGTGATTTTTTGCTTCATTTTCATTTGCACAGTTCCTTTGTTATTTTGTTGCTGATCACTACTACATCCCTGCATTAAAAAAATGCATACATATGTATATAGTTGAATTTGTGGTCCTGTATCATATCAGCAAGGACAGCAAGGATTTTGATTTACACCATAACTTAAAATTAAACCCTGCACGTAACAGGGTTAATGTTAAGGATTCCTAAATTAAGTCTTAATTATTTTTGCGATTTCTTCTATTTCACTTCTTATCTCAAATCTCAAACCTTTATAAAGTCACCAGTGCAAGACAGAATCAGAACCAACATTTCATGAGAAAAGACTCAGGAATGACTCTGCACCAAAAATTTGTTTATTTCTGTTAAAATTTGCTCATGTCAGCCCATTCTTGCTCAATTTTCTGTTACTATTATCATTCTTCAGACCCTTAATTTGTTGCAATTGCCATTATTTGAAGCCAGAGGATCACAGAAGTTGTTGTATCACACAGTGCCTATGGCTGTTCCTGATTTAAACAACTAAAGGTGTGCAACTCTTCCACAGACCTTACTGGGATCTTCAGTTATATCTTCTGAATTACCAAATCATCACTGGCTCATGAAGGCAGCAATTCAGCCCTAATTAATTAGAGGTAACGAGCTGAATAACTTTCCATTGGAAAAGGCTTTTATAAATGCTGTTGCCTCAGGAGCAACCATGATATAGTATAGTGTGGTTGCTGAACTAAATTTTGTTATAAAAGGGACAAGATTTAATAATCTGTAAGGAGATGAATACTCTTGCAAAAATTTTAGAGGGATTCAATGGAACTGAAGAGGTGGCAGTCTTAATTCTCATTTGTATTTCAATGAGTGGTAATTTAGTGCATTGTTCAAAAGACATTCATCTTATGTGTCTTTTTAAGATTAATTGTATCTTAATTTTTGTTGTTTATGACTACAGTTAATGGGCTGGCAAAGAATAATCTTATCAAAGCAGGAAGTGCAAAATAACCTTAAAATCTCAGGTCAGGAGAAGCACTTTTCAGATGGATTTTTGTATTAAATTATTTACTTATATACACTTAAGAGAAAATATTGCCTTTTAACTAAATTTGCTCTAACTCCTTTTCCTCTAATAGTCATGTGGAGTTATTTTCCATATTTTCTTTACTGATAAAGGCTAGAGTGGAGAGGAAGGTATGAAACTTTAAATTCTTTGTCTTTAGGAGCAACAACATGGTCCTGTTGAAATAATTTTCTCCAGTGAGGAAAATATGATGGGGATGTGTCTGGTCACACCCAGACACAGAAATGAGAAGCACACACATGTTTATGTCATGTACACAAATCAATCCCATGTTTACTCAGATAATGAGGACTCCAAGTTTCATGTTCTAGCTCAATGGGAATAAATATCTTTTACAATAAAGGCTGAATTTAAGTGGCACAATGCAATTTTGAGCTGTTTTAGCATAATGCCAGCAGCTAAATGGGTGTTTCACAGTTTAAAATGCTTTAATCAGGGCACATGGTTGGTATTGTGGAACACGGAAAGAAACAATACATCCTCTCTGCCTGTTTCCCTGGCTGTCAATCTAACAACATATTTATTTCACCAAGAAAAGCAGCACCTTTTCATAATATATATTTCAAATATAACTGAGTTCTGTTTCTTAGCAACAAGAGCTCAGGAGCTGGTGATCCTGGGATGAGCCACAACACGAATGGGCTTGTGAACCACAGTGCTGCCATTAGCAGCGAGCTCACAGAGGAAACAAAGGCTTTCTGATGGCCAATTTCTTCAATAATTCTTCTTACTTTTACTTGGGAGAGTGAAGGACCACTCTTCCCACCCCAGGAAAATACTGGCAACAAAAAAAAAAAAGAGCTTTTCCCTCTCATTGAATAGACTAAATCAACTTGAAGTGCACACAAAAACATGTGGGATAAATGTGACCTGACTATAAAACAGATGTGTTTTATGAATAGAACCTTGAGAAGTAATTACTCCCAGCTTGTTTTAGAGAAACCTACTTTCTTTCACTCTGAAAGGAAAACAACAGGGTGTGTCAAGCTGGAACAATAGCTTTGAGTGCTGCTGCTACTATAGAACTTTAAAGAAAGTTGAGCACTTTCTGACGGGGTATTTTCATACACTCCTGGTTTTGCTCTGTGTCTAGCAAAGAAAAAGAAGTGTTGGGGAAAAAAAAAAAAAACACTGAAAAATGTAAAGTAGCCCAGTCTTATGGCTCTTCCCAGGTAGAAATTTCCATGCTGGATCCAGATTTCACTACTTTTGCTCTTTTTGAAGTGTTCCTTACTGTTTGAATATAGGCTTTTGACATCAGTGGTGCTCATTTCATATCAATATATACCAAGCCTATGTAAAGGGCTTTAGGAAATTAACTATAAATCATATAAAATGTCCTTCCACGTGGGTTTTGTATAGAACAGAAGGAGATATGAAATTATTTGAAATGTCTGTTTAGATCAATTGACTTTTACATGTCCAAAATGCCAGAGGAGAGGTGATAGAAATCTCAGATTTGTACCTTGAGAACCTTGCCTGGTTCCTGTTTCTGCTTGTTCCTGTGGCAAGACTATACAACAAGTAAAACACATCTCTAGGCTCATTCCCATGTTTTCAATGGAGTTTAGATTAGCAAATAGTAGAAAAAGAACATGAAATAAGGGAGACTTAGCTTTTCTGATCTTTGTATTATATTCCAAACATTTAACTCCTAGCTGAGAGATGAACCCATGCATGATTAATATTAAGAGGTATAAATGTTGTTCATCTTGAGTTTCATTTCCTTAATTCATGTCAAAATCTTTAAAATACAGAAAAACAATTTTTGACCAGAAAATTATTTAATATCTTTCAAGTCAGATTAAAAAGGGAGAAGTTACCAGAATCAGGAAGTGATTTACTCTTTTGCTGTCCAATTACTTGTGACTTAGATAGACCAGCTTTGCTTGAGCTGAGTTTGCTGACCATAAATATATGCTTTAAACATTCAGCTAGTTCATTTAAAATACTATCTATTAATATTTTGTAAATAATAGCTCTTCATTAATTGGACAATAGTACTTGATATGGTGGTTAATAGAAGATAACAGGATCCATTTGTAATTAAATAATCCCAGTGAAGTGGGAGCACTAAACAATCAAAGGGTCAACTACTAAATGTTAACAAGTAGTGCATTACACATTATAGTTATTGTAGCAGTAATTACCATTCAGTGATACATTTATAATGTTAAAAGTGTATTCACCAAAGGCATTCTTTATTGAAAATTCACAGAATTAATGGAGACACTGAATGTCTGTTGTATATAAATTTTTTTAAAACAAAAATCCTTATTTTCTGCTCTCCTGTTCCATGTACCAAGCTTGTGCTAAATGTTACCCCGATGTATTTCATTGCAAGATGCAAAGTGCTGTCTAATGTGTGTTTTGTTTATTTGTGCAAAGCCTGGAACTGCGAAGGGCAGTGCCATGAAATATTAAGAGACTTGCCATCTGTTTGTGAGAAGATGTGAGGTGTGGCTCTAGTCAAGGCTGAGTGCTCTGGAGTAGGAGGGAAGTTTTTATATTTACATTCCATATGGTACAAGCAAAATATGGCAAACAGAGTCTTTTCAGACAGCACCCACAAGGTAAAATCCTGTCTGTCCTGAAGTCCTGGTTCCTTACTGCTTTCAGTGGCTGCAATTGTCAGTTTGTCATCTCAGCTATGAATTTATCTTAATTTTGGAAAGACTTACAACACTTGCATTTTAGCTACCGTTATCACCTTTAAAAAATTCTCTGAATTTTAAAAGTCCCATCAATAGGTCAGAAATTCATCAAGATTGTCAGAGGGGGAAAAAAGAGCAGTGGTGACGAGCAACAACTCAGAAAGATTCACTGGACACAGTGGCCAGAATGTGTTGAAAAATTGTTGATTTATTTCTTCAAAGGCAACATGAATAAAACCATCCCATTTTTATTAATGAAATGGAGGACAATGTCACTTTGTGTTTTGCTGTTACAACACCTCTCTGCCACAGGGAAGAGAAAGTACAGAAAGAGTGAGAGCACCACAGGACAATCATAACTCTTAGGGAAGGAACCGAGGGGGATCTTCTTGTGCTGCCATATTTAATTATGGTTTTTCTTTCATGATGCCAAATGAGTGAATCTCAGACTTTTTCTAGGTGATCATGAGGTTTTGAATGTTGTGCTAACTTTGGCTCTCTGAAGCTGTGGTAGCGATGTGACCTCCAAGTTCTCTTCAGCTCTCTCAGTAACTGATCACCTCTAAGACTGTTCTTCTTACTGCCTTCAGAGCTTCCTGCAGGGATGAGGAAACACCTAGGTGGGGATCTATCAGGAAAACCTGATGAGCTTTTTGCGGGACTCAGTTGATAGAATCAAGATTTTGACATTTGCTGTTCCCAGCTTAGTTCATGACACAATGTCCAGGCAGTGCAGCATTGGTTGATTCAGAGACGTTACACCAAAGTTAGGCCCAGAGACTGTATCTTAATTTGAAATAAAAGCACTGTTACGCCTTTTTTGTAGTCATAAGAGTACTCTTAAATTTAGATTTGAGCATATTGGCCTGTCTCTAACCAGGTAGTTTAGTTTACATGCTTCTCATTGCAGTAGGGATCCTGATTTATTCCCACTATTACTATAATAGAAATAATAAGAGCAATAAGGTGAAATAATGTGAAAATAGGGAACAGAGGTTTTAGTCAGCAGTCTTTAAAAATGATGTCTTTCACATTTTTAAATTCCGTGCTGACAGTTTACTGAAGGAATGAGGGCAATTTGCATTTTAAAGCTTAGTTTACAAAATTGGTTTGGCTCATTAGAAACTTATGGTTGGGTTTTACAAATTTGTCCCTTCTCCCTTCCTGTTGCTTCCTCTGTCCTATTCACTTTTAGTCTCTGCATATATATGCAAGGCATTCCTATGCCAATAGTTGAGAAAACTGCTCTTAAACTCCTCATTACTTCGGGATCTTGACACAGTCTTATCCTGCAACCTGTGGAAGAGATTTCACTGATTTTAGACTTATTTGTCAGTGTCCGTTACCAAGCGCCTACAGGACTGCAGCTGCAGACAAATCAAATTTATATCCACTTCATTTTCCAACAGCATAATTGAGAATTCCATTTAATCTCAGCATATTCCACGCTGACTTTTACATCTTCCTGAAGCTTCCATTCTCATCAAAGATTTACATGGTGTGTTACCTGCTTTTCCTCTCACATTTTTTTTGTCATCTAATGGCTATTCATAATGCACATTTTATACGAAAAATTGTTCCATTATTATCCTTTTCTCCTGGACAATTTGAAAAACATGAAGGCAAAATGAACATTAAAAGCTTGAATTCCAACTTGCTCACAGATAAAGCTCAGTGTTTAGATTCTTCTGTGGGCTGCTTTCATTCCAGCTTGTATAGGCAGGCATAAATTAAGCCCTCTCTACGTAACGGCCTATTTTCAGTTCAGGTTTCATCTTCATGAAGGACAAACAGCTTTATGTGTGAGGTTTCCTGCAAAGCTGCTGTTCAGACAGGATGTAAACATTTCATGCCACCGGATATAAGAGGGAGCAAGGTCAGTGATAGCCACCATCCAGACTGAACTGATTGTGGAGGTGCAGCCAGTGATGAGCTGCACGAGCCTTTGAGGGGCACGGGCTGCAGAGAGACTGAGCAGGTGGGACAGCGGATTGACCTGAGGTGCTTCTCCTTTAGCTTTTAGTTTAGATTGGGAGGGAGCTTTAGAAATGAATTCTCCAGTTGCCTCCTCTGATGGTGTTTTGGTTCAGATTGTGCAACAGGCTTGGAGGTGATGGTCTGAACACTTTTGAGCGAGAGCAAACTGCAAGCCATGCTCAGGAGCTCTCTTTTCATCCTCGAGCTCATCATCAGAGGGGTGCAGGAGCAGAGTGCAGGTGTCAGGTCCCCGTCACTGGCTTTGGCTCTGTGGATCTCCTAGCTCCATCTCTCTGTGCTCCTGCTGCTCGAATCCTAACCCCATAGATCACACCGCTGGGAATAATTGTTTGTTCTCTTATTAAAGATGCACTCTAGCTTGCAAGCATGGATTCCTCTCCTATTATTGAAGGGTTCCATAAAACGGATTAAAATTCCCTTAGGTCTGCAAAACTGTGCGTGAAGTTTTTCTACAATTATGTTAGAACTGCTAAGGTGATGACCATCTGTGCAGTAATTCAGCCTTTTCAAAAGTATTAAATAGGGCATTCCTCTCCTCTGAGTTTCAAAAGCAGCCTGTTTTCAAGAGAGGGATTTTTCTTCTGGTATTAAAAGGGTCATACTTTATCCAAAGCAGAAAGTAAACACTTAATGTATTGCTGTTTATGTTCTTTTTATGTGTGTGCGCGAATATTTGTGTTGCTCTCCCTAATAGGAAGTCAAGAAAGTTGTTTGGGCATATAGGTTTCCTGTCAAATATACAAGACAAGTGATCATCAGAAAATAAGGCAAAACAGAGTATAAAAATGAATGAGCAGTAAAATATGGGTCTTTGTTAGTCAGAAATCTTGCAATGCATGAAAATTATTTCACTGAATGTCTGAGTCCTCCTTTCTTTCCACTTGCCCATTGTTCATTTTTTTGCTAGATTGATCTAGAGTAACTCAGGGGAAGGTACCGGAGGGAAGTTAGGGACTGAGAAGTTATAAAAGAAAGCTTTCAGGATTTATTTGATTTGACAATATGATGAGCTTCTGCACTTGCTGTTGAAAACAGTGAGTAACAGTTGGGATTCTCCAGGTGTCAAAAGCTCTTTCAGCAGCAGGATTGTTTCTGATTCCAGTGTGGTTTGCCAGTCCTGGAATGAGGGTGATGAAACTTAAAACATGGCCCAGGTCACCTCTGGCCTTTGCTGCTGTGTCCCATACTGGTAGGAGCCTGCACTGGGACAGAGTGAAACCCTCCTTCTGTCTGTACAAAGTTCTTTGACACTTGCAAGTCTCCAGAATCATTTTAAATTCAGATCCTCAAATGAAATGCAAACATTCAGCTGGCAGAAATCAATGATGCCACTGAATTCTAGGAATCAAAAGCTCATTTTGTTACCAATTTTGCAGCCTGGTGTGATTTTCCTGCCTTCTAACAGCTGCACACAGGGTCCATATCCTTTCTTGCGGTATGTGTACTAACATCTCTGGTCTTCATAAAACATCATAGCTTTTCTAAACTTGGAAGGTTAAAAATTAGGAAACTGAGTGAAGAAGTAGACATTGTTTGTTACTGTTGGTTTTTACTGTATTGTTAAAAATAAAGACGGAGTTTTGGAGCTGAGTTGCTAACACTGGGTTTGCTCACGGGCTGTAGGAAGTGGTGAAGTGGTTCCATATGATGATCAATTGTTTAAGTAGCTTGAATTTCAACAGCACTTAAAACTTGTACTCACATGATTGACACTAATGATTCTGAAAGAGACACTATATTCTGTCGAGTGAGTAATTTGGTTTTTTAAAGAATTGCTTGAATACCTGTTTACGCCGTAGACTGTAACAGTGGGGGTGACATTATGACGATACAGCCAATAAATAGGATGGTTTCCTTTTATTTTAAAGCATCTGAAATACTTGCCAACAAAATCTGTCATGCTGGCTGTGAGGAAATGGATATTCAGGTGCCTGTAAAATTCTGTAAGGTCAAAGCTGTGGTTTTGGTCTAGCTGCCTCTAGCTTTTAATGACCAAAGTTGTTAGTACCTTAAATATTGCAGTGGGATGAGCTTCAGTAAACAAGAGATCAGAGTATTATTGCTTATATATTCTAGAATGCATTTATATAAGATATTTGCTTCATTTCATGAACAGTTACTCCTTAACGAGCTGGGCCTGAGTGCATTTGGAACTGGTGGGAGTTTAAGCAAGGGAGCATTGGCCAGTGTGGTTGGCGACATTTTGGTCTTATATGTGTTACTCCTCTTTGGAAGCAGATCAATCTAAATAACATAGAGTAGTCATTACTGGGGAAATGGTTGCACGTGGAGTGATATGAGGGAATAGTGTAGAGACCTCAACTTCCCATTCCTGATCCACAGGAGCTTTCCATGGCGCAAAACACCAGCACTGTGTGATGGATTCCCATGGCATTTGTTGCCCTACCTGCAACCCCTTCCTAGGGGTGGATGCAGTCAGGTACCCAGGCAGGTGCCCACCCTCTGCAGTCTCCAGACTTTCCTTCCATTTCCTTTTTCCTGGAGGCCCTCCGTGAGCGTGGTGCGGGCCCAGTGATGGCAAACACTGGCTGTCCTTCTGTTCTCCATGGTTAATCTTGCAAAGCTCTAAAATCCCTGCTGCTGGCCAGGGCTTTCCATCCTGTAGGACCGGTAGGATTTTGCGTTGCTGCAGAATGTTAACAGCAGAAATCTGCTGCCAGCACGAGGCAAAGATAACCGAGGCTGTCGGAGGTTGTAGGGTGATACAGGAGTGTTGGCCTGACCTGCTGCCTCAGCACAGCCTCGCGGAGCTCTCAGTGTGAGGGTCTGTTCTCCTTGCAGGCACCTTTCCAAAGGTCTCTTCATCCTGTGGACACAAAAGAGGAAGGACAGGGGTGAAGGACCACCTCAGGTTTTACCTCGTGTTTTCTCAGCTTTGCCACTTCCACACACAGCCCACGGGGTTTGTGCTCCACCTCAGACCTGTTCTGCCTGCAGTGGGAGCCGTGCAGGTCCACCAGGGACAGCTTGTGCCCTCTGGAGTTTTTAGGGGAGAAGCTGCATTTCCCCCGTGTTTCACCAAGTGCAGATGGCACACTAAGGACACAAGGGTTCTTCTCACGGGTCCCTCGGTGCTCACTGTTCCCATAATTTAGTTAATGAAAGGAAAAAAGAGGGAGAAATTACATAAGACCCTTACTTGGGATTAAGAATGAGTACTTCTTTCTTAAACTGCAGGCTGTGCTTAAGCTATGATGCATCAGAAAACCAGATTTGATAAGATTACAGAAACTTCAAGCATCTGCTACTGGTTGAAGTTTTTCAATTTCTCAGTAGTAATCTCTTGTTTAATGTTCTTCGTGTATTAAATCTCCTTAATTCCAGAAGCCTTTAATCTGTGTATGTAATAAGACATTGCTGTTGAAGTGCCAAATGCTTTGTTTGCACATTTTTAAGTTTCAGGAATCTGTTAAAAATACCAGAATGTCCTTTGTAGGAGATTTTTTAGATTGTAGGCTCTATTGACTGGTGAAATTGTGTTTATCTTCACAATGAGAAAAAGCAGAAGTTCTAAAGCAGAATAAAGAAGACCACTGAAAAGCAGTCTCATTCCACTCCAATCTCATTTGTTGAAAGAAAATGTATATTAATTAAAAATTTAGACACTTCATTTCTGTTGCAAGGCTCCTTGCAAAAGACAAATTATTTTATACATCTGGTATGTGTTGGAACTGACAGATGAGATTAATATGCTTCTTAAATTACCATTACCAAGGGTCAATTAATAAGTGAACTAACCTTGTGAAAGTCATTCTGAAAGACTAGTTACAGATCTGTAATAGTCCCTGTCAAATTACACAGAATTGAGAAAATGAGAGACCTGTCAAATAGATACGATACCTACTAATTGCATTCTGCATAAGGTAAATGAGCTTTTGTGGTTGTTGGTGGAAGGAACAAGAAATAAGTCTAAGAAATGTTACCATTAATAATATACAAATTTGGAGTAAAATTTACTTGAGGGAACACGAATGCACAGAAACCTCTCCTGGTAACAGAAAAATAAGGTTTCTTGGCAGTCAGAGAATATGGGGTATGAAGGTTGAATGATCATTAGAGAAATATTTCTTAGGCTATTGTATAGATTATTACCTTGGTAAATACAGAATTCACTTGTTTTTTTCATTCTTTGATGCAATTTTTAGTTGGCCTCTGGATCATTAGAGGTTAACTTATACAAATTAAGGTTTCGTTATGACAAGAATTAAACCAACCATATTTGCTGTGTGATGGCAAAAAAAAGCCCTGATTCCCAGCTTCTGTCTGTGGGAAGGACTTTAAAATATGTTCAGCTCCAAACCTGCAGGCTGACCAAGTGTTGTGTTTGTCACTAATCTTATTTCCTGTGATCAGGTTATAAAACTGCAACAGGTATAAAAGCAAGATCATGGAAAAACAGTTTGCATTTTTCTAGGAAATACTGAAGATTTTAAACCCTTCCATCAATAATATCAACCACTTTTGGTTAAAAAATTGGGTGCTCACAGCTATTGGCAACTGCAAATATGTTTTTGCACTGTAGGTTTCAATCTGAGCCCATCTCTAGGTTACTGGTTTTGGTCTGTTAAATCACCCAGCTACATCTCTTAATGAATCAATATTTTATACAAATATCAAATACCATGAAAAAAGCTAAAACTAGCTGCATGATGCGAGTCTTGGAAAAGCAGCAAGCCAAACCATTATTTGTGCAGCGAACACCAGGTTTGCTGGGATGGCAGAAATGGCTGCTTGTGCATCTGTTTTCTAATGGTATGAGTTTAATAAATGTGGCTATTTATAGAATTAGAGTAGTAGTCATGGTATTGGATAGGATAAGCACACCAGCAGGTGCTGCCACAAAGCTTTGAGCTGGAAATTACAAATTCCAGCCCTATAACTGTTTATGAGGGAGGTCAGAGTGTACCAGTAATGCCACATGACGGAAGGGATCAGTCAGCACAGCTACTCAACTCTGGGCTCAAAAGCTAAAGGCTGAAATGTGCTCAATTGCAGCCTTTGATGGGTAATTCTAAAAGGTAAATGTGGTTCTGAAAATGAACCTGTTCAGAGAAAAAAGTTAAAGAAAGAAAAGATGTTTCCATGTATTTATTCAGTTCTGCTCTCTGTGATCTTCTGCTGGGTAAAGCAGAAAACAAACTTGAAGGAGGAAAGCAGGAAAACAAACTTAATGTCACTTTTCTTGTCTGTTGTTTCATTAGTGATAGAACATTTTTATAACATTCAAAATCCTGTATAGATCAAGATTTTTTCAGTGAACAACTTCATTTTAGTTAAACTCTTACATGATATAATTTACTTGCTGTCAAACCCAGTTAAGCGACATAGTTTGGTGCTGTCATATTCTAGAACATGTCAGGATTCAATGAGCTATGAATGTTGCGTTTAGTTTTTAGAGGGATTTTTTCCAACATTCTACTGAACACTCAGTGAATCCTTCTCTGCATGTCTTTTTTTTCTGCATGAAAATGTTCCTGTTGTACAATTTTGGTTCCTTGCTGAAGATACAATCCATATTCATGCTTATTTTTTGACCTCTTAGTGAGAGATGAAGGTCTGATCACTCAAAATACGTTTCTTACAAGCATATTTCTCTGCAGTTAAAACTTCCAATTTCTTTGAATTGTTTGGTATGAAGCTCGTTTATCTCCGGATAAAAAGCAATTCTTTCTAAGAGTGGTATCTGTAGTAAAATCAGGGCAGTTGAGTAAAGCCAGAGCAGTCTCTGTCTGTCAGCTGCTCCACGAGGGTGAGGGCTGCTTGCAGGAGAACACAGGGTGCCACCCATGGAACCCTCGTGTGAGCCAGCAGCCCGGGCTGGGCAAGGAGGGGAGACACAACCATGTTAATAAAACATTTAACGTGCAGGAAAATGATCAGCCCACTCGAGGTTTTACTGTGTTTCCTTTCGCTCCCGTTTCCTTCTTTGGCGTAAAATGAAACAAACACGGAGGTTCTAAAATAGCTCTTCTTGGCCTTCTATAGGTTTGAGAGAATATTCTGAGATCTTTCTGCCTTCCTAAGCAGACCTAATAATTTAAGTTGTTTTTGGGTTTTTTTGCAGTTGATTTTGCTTTCCTTATAGAATCATGGAATCATTGTCCCTCCCAAACATGGGTTTAGGTGCCTTTTGTTATTCCCATGCCAGGGGGTTTCTTGGTGCCATAATAGCAAACTTTTAGTTCTGCAAAACACCTCAATTTAAACCAGAATAGTTTACTCTTTTTGATAGGCACCATGGGGTTGATGGATTGCTACTGATTTCAGCTCCAAAATCAAATTCTTGGGATCGATTGGACTGAGTTTCTCTGTGTGTTTTGCATTGAGCCAGCAAGTTACTTAATAGTGATAGATTTATAAATAGGTTAGTCCAAATAAAAGAAATTATCTTATGTTTGAACCAGCAATATATTGATGAGAAGTGACCTTGCCAAGCTGAAGGAGAAGAACACATTTTGGTGATGTAGCAGAACTGAATGAGGAACTTTTATGCAATTTGCCACTAATTGTTCTTTTACTGAACAAAGTCCAATCGCAAGGTTTGCTGTGTCTGTCAACTTAAAAACAAGAAGGTGACAGGACCAATGGAAAGGAGACAGACCAGAATTTGGTGAAGAAATCTTATTTTCCTCTTTTTAGACACAAGCTTGTGCGATGAGATACTGTCTGCACTCAATGGGGCTATTGCAATTACACTGGCAGAAATAGTGGCACTTCCAAGCTATAATGAAATACATTTAAAGCAAACCATACAGGGCTGTTAAAATAGCTCCCTATTGCTTTTAAAAAGTCCAGATTTTAGCACACAGGCCTGTTATTTTTAGAAAAAGATCTGTACTGGGATGTTAAATCCCTTAATTGACATAGGGGAGTGCACTCCTCAAGGGGAGCGTAATGGAGTGAAATCCCCCAGGATGATTTTCCATCACTTTGTGAGTGCAATGCCACTTTGAGAATAAAGACACCAAGGCTGAATAGCCTGGTCTGTGCAAGAATTCCCTGTGTTGCTTTGGAGCATCAGCTTCAGAAGTCTCTTCAAGGACTTCCTCTTCTAAGACATTTCAAATTTTAAAAAATTGCTGCGCCCCTGTAGATTTTAACAGCTCAAAATGATGCAAGATTTCTCCTCCTTTGGTAGCTGTTTCTACTCTGTGTTTAATTTTCCACTTTTGCCACAGCAAACCTCTTTGTTTGAAATTAGCTGCCTTTATTTAATTGCTCTTACTTTGTACTAAGACATATTTTATTTCTATCATGCCTTTAATTCACTCCTGGTACTCTGTTAGTGATTCTCTCTGTGGGTCGCAAAGACACCTTTCTTGGGTTTTGGAGTTACGGTTTTGCAATAGGATGATCAAATGTTCCTGCAACACTTGCTGGGATGAGCTCTGGAATTTACCCCTTTTATGGTCATTTGCTTTGTGGGTACATGAAAGAGCGTCTTGCTGATGCTGTAGTTCAAAAAGGTTTTTCTCATTTGCAATTTTTGTTGCAAAGAGCATTTAATGAATTTTGTGACAGACTATATCCAGGCTTTACTTTTTGCTGCAATAACTCTGACTTTCCAATTCTCCCTTTTCCAAATACATATTCCACATAGGAATTTTTTTTGTTTTCCAGTTGATACGACTGATGCGGCTTGATGCAAGCAGTGAGAAAATAAAAATCTACAGTGTAATCCTTGAAAAAAAATGTTTTGGTTCCATTTTTGGACTCAAAATCATGTTTGTTAGTGTTTGTGAACAGTAAAATGATTTGAAAAGGGTAAAAAAAGACAAAAGTTGACATTGTGAGAGTTAGAATTCAGAAAATTGCTCAGATAAGGTTATCATAATTCAGAGTTTAGGAGAAGCATGAGGGAGAGAAAAAGAGAAGCCTTCTTCATCTCCAGAAACAAAATAGGTGTGGAAATGTGGCACGGATAAAGTCCTGAAAGTTAGTGACCAATCAGTAAGTCAGAAGTGTGTGGATTTGGTTTGAGATCTGATTTTATGAAAGTGCAGCCCAGGAATTGCTGTTGTGTGTTGTAAAACATCTTGTGAGATCTCAGAATTAAGGGAAAGTGGTGGTGGAGCACAAAATTTATCGAGGAGATGCCTTCCTAACATCTTAAATGCAGTAAATGATGGTTGACTGAGAGATGTAAAAATAAATAAATAAATCCAGTGAGGCATACTAGAACTGCAAATTACACCTTAAGATTAATAGTTTTAACAGGTAATGTTGTCATCAGAGCTGAAGACCAGTGAAGCATTTCAGAAAGTTGCTGGGTGAAATGTAAGCAAGGAAAAGAAAAGAACATGAAATAGATTCCGTCTTTCGATGTGTCACTACAGAGCAGATGCTTGCTGATCCTTCAGGAATTACATCAGAACTCTTTGACTACTTAGAAAATACTTTTACTGTGTTAATTCACCTAATTTAAGACTCATTGACTTAATCTTCCTTTATTCACAATTAATGTAGAGAGATGGTCCAACATGTTAACGGTGACAAAGACTCAGTTAAGAGAGACAGAAGAGGTAATTTGAAACAACATTTTAGTTTGGATCAGGGTGCCCTTTGAATATCTTGCCACTACATCCATGTCTGCAAACTATTTTTCTACTATAATAATGTGGAAACTGTTCAGATACTTTCCTTTTCCTATGTATGAAATATAGATCTAATAGGAAAAAAACACGACACTGGTGGACTGAAACAGAGAAACTGCTCAGTGTGTGTAACCTGTCTGAATTATAAAAATATATGCCACAAACACTCTTTTGAAAAAAAAAAAAAAACAACAGGGCATAATGTGAAATTCAGTAAAGCTGACTGTAGGCAAAATCAGCAAAAACTCCTTTAGTTTGGAATAACGGGGCAGGATAATCAGAGTTTTGTTACCCCTGGTTCGTGTACATCATCACAGCTGCTGAGGGCACGGAGCGCAGGAGGGCAGGGAAAGCTGAGTGCTAACTCTGAACACTTCTGGGGTGTGTTTGATATATTTACCCACTCAGATGTCAAAATTCAACCTTCTTAATATAACAGCTTACAACCCCTGATGCTGTTGAGGGAAATCAATAAACTCACTTTTACTGATGAGCATCACCAAACACACAGCAGGAACGAGTCCTGGAGATGGTGCTTCCCACACCTTTTATCATCAACACTGAAATGTGTCAGCTTTGGCTCAAAAAACAGGCAGCAAAGTGCCAAATATTTACTAGACAGGGATGTGGAGATGAATAAAAGGGGTGTTCCATGGCAGGAACATGGTCAAACACGCAGGTTCCTGTTGGTAATGAGGGTGCACTGAGTAAATGAGAGGCTGCAAGGGCTTGGGAAGGAGTTACGAGGAGATTTAGCAGCAGAATAAACATAAACAAATAAACAAACAATCAAAATCCTAAATAATTAAATAAATGAATGAGAAAGGGACTGTGTAGATACACAAACAGAACACTTAACAGTTTATCATCACATCCTATGTGCTGGGAAAGGGGCAGGGCAGGCACCTTGTACCACGATTCAATCCTTCACAGAAAAGACTCTCAGTGAGTTTTGCAGCTCTGAAATGTGAATGGGTTTCTAACACAGGACCCTTAGGATCTGTAGCTTGGTCTTCTCGATCCTGTAAGCAAAGACAAATAAATGTCATCCAGTTCTCTTTTTCTAGTTTCTGGAGACAAACCTTTGAAAAGGTGAAGTTTAGAAAGGCTGTAGAATTGCATCTTACAAGGCTGTGACAAATGTATAAAGTATGGTGATATAATTTCAAATTTGGAATAGCAGAGCAATTTTATTTTCAGGAAAAGCAAATTTTTCAGGAGCTCCATCAGGAAAAACTTGTCTCCAAAGTGTTTTCTTCACTGACACTTGGATCCCAAGCACGCTTATTTCTCTCTTGGATGGGCTTTGAAGGAGTCCTGGCTGCAGCTGTCCACTGGAACACTGACAGGGTGAAGAGGATGAGCTGCCATCCCAGGAGCGCTGACAGGGCTGGAAACTCGGGCTGCAAGGCAGCAGCGACCTGCAGCCCCTCCAGTCCAGCCTGTAAAGTCTTCTGTAGAAGTGCTCTTGTAATTGCTTCTTTTGTTGCTTAAAAATAGGGAGACCTGGTCTGTTCCAGCTGTTCCAGGCTGGCATCAGCCTGAGTGATCCTTGACTTCAAAGACCTTTTCCTACTCGTTTGCAGGAACAGATATTTTAAGCAATAATAACAAAGCCAAGTATATGTATGTGTAATATATACCTGGCATTTGCACTGACCTTTATTTCTTCTGCCTAAAGAAGTCACTTTTCTTGTCACCGATGCATTCGAGATCTTGCATTTTAGTGCTTGGTCTGATTAACTACGGGCTCCCTCTGACCCTGTTGCTTCTTGAATCCTTCCACGAGATGAAATGTGTTAAACTCTTGCCACTTCTTCCACGTTTGGAGTTATTTTTGAGCAGTGTCAAATAACGCCAGGAGCTATTTAAAAGTGCAAAGCTATTTTTCAGTTTTGCTTTTGTAAGTGTCTTTGTTGTTTCTGTGGTGCAGCATAGAATCTAAAAACTCCGGCACAGCTTATGTCTTAATCCTTTACTTCAGTCTTGCTTTGTCTCTTTTTGATTTCTTTAATATTTTTGTGGTGATTAGACTTGATTGCTTTGGTGAATCCTGATACCTTCTCTCTGTCCCTCACCCCCCTCCCTTTTCGAGGGGACCAACATGTGTTCTCTTGTGATATGGGAAGGTTTTGATTAGTATTTGTACAATCACCCTTAATACTTTTGGTCTGTGTGAAGTGCACATGGCTCCTTGAAGAGCTGTGTTGCTCCACAGATTTGAGGGATGTTCTTCTCACTTGTTCACTGAGGTTTTTTTTGGAGTGGGCATTCTCATTTCAGCTCCTAGATAATACTTAACAGGATGGATGCTTCAGAAGTTATTTTAATTTGATTTTTGTAGCCATTTGAGAGATTCTTTGAGGCTTTCTGTTGCGAGGAGGCATAAAATTATTTTCACTCGTGTTTTTGTGACTTTACAGATGTAGAATAGTGTGTAATGGGGGGAAAAATGATACAATGAAAAGAAAACTGGGTTTTCAAAGATCTTTCAAAGGTGTTTTGATTTTAATAGGATATATTATCCAGTCTCATAAGGCACTTTGAAAAATCATACTGTGCACATGTTGGTAGCTTAATAACCTTTGTAAATCTAATTTTACATCACTTGCTCGGCAAGAGATGGAATATTGCTATCAGTCTTGTGTGCAGAGATCAAAAACCCAGATTCAAGCTTGATTTAAATTTTCTCTGGGCTGTGGCTTTGGTGAAGTCATTTCATCTCTGTCTCCCACCCTTCGCCTATTTTTTATTTATGTGACTGATTCTCTTTTGAAACCCTCTGTGGCTGTTGGTTCCATCACTTCTATCATAATTAATCAGGATGGTTCCAGTTTGAGCACCTCACACCTCCTAAACGTCCATCCTCAAACGGGGATTTTGTGAGGTTTGGGAGTTTGCAAATGCACCCAGAGGCTGTGAGGGAGCTCTGTGAGGGTGGCGGGACCCTGGAGCACCTCCTGCCCAGCCCCACTCCCATCCCTGCTGCCCACAGCGGGAGTGGCTTTTCCTGCACCACACGAGAGAGAATTTTGGGATAATGTCCGAGTCTTCCCTCCTCTGCTCCCAGTTCCTTTGTTCCCTGGGACTTTTTGCATAACTCACCATTAAACCCAGTTTTCTCTCATGCAACCTGACTGTTCGTGTCCTAGAAAGTGACATTTCTCAGAGGGGCCCAAGGGGATACATCTGGGGCAAGAGATGGACTGAAGCTTTGGAAAATTGCTGGTTACTAGTGTTTGATATTGTATAAAACCTCAAATATTCTGTGAATATCACAAGGAATCTTTGCAAAAAATTGATTTTCACAAATATTTAAAGATTAAAAGTAGGAAATCTTAAAATAATAGCCACAAGAACTTGTGAATAAATCTTGTCTGCTCCAAACCGACATAAAACACCCCTGAAAACACCAATTACTGCTTGCCGAACAGCTTTGTTTTTATAACTTAAAACCCAACCTCAGGAACAGGTGGTAAAAAAAATGAGATTAAGTTATCCATTTTGTGGTTTTATTTTTTCAGTTGACATACAGAAAGCTGCTACAAAATCCCAAATTGTTTATTTTATATTTTAATGAGATGAAAACATCAAAATAATTTTTGGAATTGGGTTTAGTGTGCAGAAAAGTCAGAGTTCATTTTGGTATAAGCTTTCTATGAGTATGTATTTAATGTATTTTTTCTGCAGTTTACGCCATCATTCTCTATAGTTTTGGGCTTTTTATGTTCCTCCTCTGATTTTTTTTCATGGGAAAGGAGCTATTTTATACTCAGAGCAGAGAAAAATTTTCAGGCTTTACGTTGTACAAGAAAACAGGACTTTTTTTAGCAATATTGTGATTCAGAGACACAGCTGGGGAAGAAAATGCATTTCCTGTGACACTAATGGTGGCACAGAACATACATTCAATTAGATAATGAATTCATAATTGCTTAGTTTAGAGCCATGGAGCAGTTTAATATATTAAACCCCCCAAAAATTAAATGTATACCATTTTAGCTTCATTTTGCAGCAGTGAGCATACTCCACTGATGGCATTTTCTAGGAATATTTTGGCTTTCCTGGATTGCCAGTGCCAGGTTTTCCAGTGGAAAAAGAGTTTCTGATGTTATCTCCAGGCAGCAGGAGCTGCAGGTACATGGAATTTTTGGAGCTGGACTGTACTGATTGAAAAACTGGCCAAGAAAATGTTCTTGTGCTTCGTCCTTCAAGGGAAGGACGAACAATAGAGAGATTCACTGCACAAAAAACTAAAGTGGAAAATGTGCAGAAAGTTATTATTTAATTAAATTTAATTAAGGGTCTAAGATTTTTTTTTTGACTTGGGCTGGTTTTATTTAAAAAAACCCAGTTGAAATAACATGGGAATGTCGATCTGACAGTCACAAACCCCCTTGTTGACAGGTTCAGATGCAACTTTACCTTTGGAAAGGTAAAAGGTTCTTTTTAGTCAAAACTGTATAAACGTGGCAGAACTTGCTATGCTACACGTCACAAACTAAAATATGATGTACACCCTGACCTTTCAGTCTACTGATGTGACTAATTATTAAAATATTAAGACCACTGCCTTAAAAGCCAGAGATAAAAGCACGTATTTGACTGTTTATATTAAATTCCTCGTTCTTTTCATAGAATTTCTATTAATGTGTCTACAAACCTTTGCATCTGAAGTGATCAAAGAAGATGAAGTGACTCTTAATGAAGAATTCATCCCTGTCACTTTGGAGAGATAGGAATCTTGGGCTTTTTTTTTTAAAAAAAATAGTTTAATTAATGCACACAGTTAAGAGACAGTTGTGCTAGGAAAATAGGAACGATGTAATAATTAATTTTTGAGATGGATGCATTAGCAAGAGAAAACCTGTGGAAGATACTGCTGGAGTACTTAAATGGTTAATTAATCCCTTTCCACCTTGGCTCTAACTCTGAATGCCAGGTTAAATCCTCTAATTGCAGGTCATGGTGCTGATTTTTGCCATCATCTGTACAGCTGTGCTGTGGTGGTCGATACCCTGTCATCAAGTATTTGAGATAGAATTATGTTTACCTCTGAGAAGCTTTTTTGGTTTGTATCCTCTCCCTCCATCTCTTATGGAAAATATAACAATTAGCTCATGTTTTATTCATACTCTTAAATCAGGAAAATTTCATTGTAATTAGTTTCTCTTTGTCTGAATTATTGTCTTCTCTGAGCTGTGTTAGGTAATTGCATAAAATTTTTACTACAACCTTTTACTATAAAGAGAATTTCTTCGCTACTTTTTATGAATTAGAGGTGGCCAAATTTTCTTTTCTTACCAGGAAATTTCCTGTGCAAAAGATCCATAAATCCATTGCCTTTCCTTACTGTCAATCCACACTTAAAAACTGATAAGAAATAAACCTAACAAGTATTTTCAATAATTATTCTGATCAAACTAGGAATAAATAAAGCCAGCAGTGATTAGAACAACTGACGTGTGGGGCAGGTGGTGTTGTAGCAGTCTCTTGGATGGTACAGGGCTCCTGTGAAGCAGGGGATGAGGAACAAGTAGAAAAACCATCTGTTGAAACAAATGGAAAAATTCCGTGAGAAACATTCCTATGGGCAACAAATTGGAAATTAAAATTAGATGGCAGGTAATGACTAAATCGCCTGTTTAGGCTTTGAAGATAATTAAGCACTAAAAGATATTCCAGATTTACTTATGAAAATCTCCAAATTTATGATGTAATTTTGTGTGGGCCGTTGGCTGGCTGGCTGCAAAGTGAAAATTGACATTTATATGCAGAGAAGGAAGGTGGCTCTCCAGAATCGTTTCACCAAAAGCAATAAATGAATGAAAACAACCCTTCTGTGAAGAGAAACCTTTGAAATTACTTGAAGTAATGGTAAGAACGAGACTGGTTATCTTTTCATGTAAATGTTATTGCTGACTGCAGAGTGGAAAGGATTCAAGACTATTTAAAATAAAGCAGAAAGCTTAAAATGAGCAACTTTGAATAAGCTTAACTTCTGATGAGATCATTATATTTGGGGTGATGAAAGATCCTGGCTTTGGATATGCTGAGGGAAATTGGATGGGAAGTCTAGAAATAATCCATTTTGAGAAGGGAGAGGGTTCAGCAGGAGTTTTCTAGATAGGATAAAATCTGTTACTGCCTGCAGTTTGGGGGTTTATATTGCTGTGCCCTGCTCCACTGCTGTACCTAATTTGATCAGTGTTTCTGAGCTATATCAGAGACACCAGCCAAAGTCTGCTTTGTATCTGATCATGGAGTTTTGTGCTGTGAGGTGTAAAATTTCTCCCAAAGCCTTGATTATCCTTTGTAGTTTGCATGTGCACTTGTGTCAAAAATGAAATTGGGATTTAGCCCCAAGAGTTCCCAAAAATCACTGGTTAGATTATGATGAACATAACTTCATCATTATCATAGAATTGTGGAATGGTTTGGGTTGGAAGGGACCATCTTTCAAACTCCTACGAACGTAATTCTGTAATTTTTCAGTGGGAAAGCATCAGTTTTTCACAAAACAAAAAGCTACAGAACTCTGCAGGTTGGTTTTTTTTTTTTCAATTTGTACAAATCTGTCTTTATTCTTAGCACTTGTCCTTGGAGCTGCATTGTTATACTCAGGTAGGAGCTTAGACCCTTTCTGAATGTGCCGTCACAATTTCTTGTTATCAAAAGAATTAATTCAGTATCTTTCATACATCAGTCAAGTTTTACATTAAAACCAGAAAGTCTTCCCTGCCTTCTGCATTGAAAGACTGAAATCTCACAGTTCTGTTAGGACAATCTAATTTTCCACCTGGTTTTGTTTACAGCCTGTTCAAAGTGCCAATATTGTCTTTTACTTGAATGCTTTTCTCACTTGCATGTTTTGGGTTTTTGGAAATAACAATATACTTCTGTTGTTATTTTGTGAGCAGATTTTATGGATTTTTTTTAAATTTGGGTGTTTTTTTTGTTGTTTTTTCATGGGGAAGCAAGATAAATTATCAGACAGCTTCTTTCACAAACTGGTCATATAAAGATATATGGTCATAACTTCAGTGCTGCAGGCTTTTATTTTGTAAACATTGCAGAAGAATGGGTTTAAAAGGAGCTGGTGAGTTAATGCTTGGGACAGGCTTCAAAATTATTGTACTAAGAATAATAAAATAAAGTCCTCAGTCATCTTAATAAAATGAGGAAGAGATCATATAACAGTTCCTACAGACTTGTCATGCCAAATTTTTTGGACAGCTGCTCTCAGATGCAGTGGACTTGGCAAAGATAAAGTAAATCTATTTCAGTAGTTAATAAGAATCTCTTATTCTTTTCCTTAATCTGTGCAAGTCTGAAAAAGAAAAACCCCAAAAACTAATGTTAGATCAGCCTTTGTTTTAAATGACTTACGATTTTGATAAAGCAGCTGAAGTAGTTTTTTTAATTTAGCAAAGCCTTTGTTCTTTCCAATGAACAGCACAGTCACTTGATACTGAGAGATAGATTAAGAGCAAATTATCTTGAATTTGAAAATTAATTTGCTGGAATTTCACAGAGAAACATTGCTCTTCTTTCACTTGCTGAAGCAATTAACATAGTTTTGATGAGTCAGTTTTTACAATGATAAAGTGTCCAGCTCTGGAGCCCTCAGCACAGGAAAGACACGGATATGTGGGTCCAGAGGAGGCCACAAGAATGAACAGAGGGCTGGAACACCTCTCCTATAAGGACAAGCTGAGAAAGTTCAGCCCAGAGAAGAAAAGGTTCCAGGAAGGCCTTAGAGCCCCTTTCAGTACCTAAAAGGGGATTACAAGAGGGTTGGGGATAAACATTCAGCAGGGCCTGTTTGATAGGACAAAGACCAATGGTTTTGAAGTAAAAGAGAACAGATTTGAATTAGATATAAGGAAAAGAAAATTATGATATGGTGGCAAAACACTGTCGTGGGCTGCCCAGAGAGGTGGTGGCTGCCCCGTCACTGGAAACCTTCAAGGCAAGGTTGGATGCGACTTGGCGCAACCTGGTCCAGTGAAAGGTGTCCCTGCCCATGGCAAGGGCTTGGAGTAGATGAACTTTAAAGGTCCCTTCCAAGCCAAACTATTTTATGATCCATTTTGTCAGCAGTTTCCAACTGTAGCTAAAACTGTATCTGACTTTAATATAGTTCAGGAATGGAACTGCTTTTCCCTTCCCAGTCCCCATCACATCCCACAGCATCAAAGATTCCTGCATTGACTTTGGAGTTCAGAGCTGAACAAGCCTGGAAGTTGAAGGGGCAGCTGCACCCAGAAAGCTTTATCTGTGCCAAAGCTATGGGAATCATTCCAATCAGAATATTTGCCTGCCTTTAAGCTCTTAGGCCATATAATAAAAATAAGGCTTAAGAAAGGCTTGCAAGAACAATTCCTAGACAAATGAGGATAAGCAGTGAGTAGATGTTAAAATGGACTGTGACACTATTTACAAACAGTGCCTGTAAGCAGGAATCTCACTCATAACAAATACTCCTACTCACACCCAATACATTGAATTTAAAAAGTGGAAAGTATTTATAAGCATAACAAAACACAGAGAGGTGATAACAAGCCATCCATTTTAATAAGGAATTAGGATTCTGACCTATTTCTTTCCCAGTAGGATTTATCACTAAGTTATAAATAACTTACAGGTATAAGACAAGGCAATGCAGAATAAATTAAGAGTATAAACAAAATGCTCAGAGACTTCCAGGCCCTGCTGGCACCACTTTCTCAGGGAAAGACTGGGAGAGAGTGATATTAACGTCTGAGCTCAGGTTCATTTTCTGGCTGGCTTAACTCCATTAAAGAGTTGAGTCTGGGGATGGGGAGGGCAGGTGAGAATGATAGTGGTGTCTCAGACATGTTTATTGCTGTATTTTATTGATTTCTTGTGAGGGGAGAGAGCTGCAGGTATAGCACACAGTTGCAATCTAAATTGATTTCTCTGTTGTTTAAGAAGTTTTGGCGTGGTTTGCCCTGGTGACTCATTGGGACTTTGCACTGCACGTGGTTTGGAGGGTTGAGATGTCCAACGTGATCTTTCTCTCCAGTTTTTGGAAGTAAAGTCCTTAATAAACCTTCAGCTGCATATATCACCTCTGTGTTCCACAGGTGATGCGAGTGTGTGCTTGTTTGAGACTGCAGATGTCCTTCCATCCTTCTGTAACTCATCAGAAAACCCAGAGAACTCTGAAAATGGCCTAACAAACACTTCATGCTACCACCATTGAGAAAATGTCTAAATGTCTACAGCATTCCTGCTTTTTTTTTGTTTTTCTTTGTTTTGTTTTCTCTTTGTTTTTAAAAAGGGCTTTTAAGTGAGCATTAATATCAATTCTGCCATGATAGTTCTATATGCGTCCACTGGAAATGTGCTTGATAAAAGTAAAGAATCAAACTCTAACCAAATCTTCACATGATTTGTATCAAATTTGCAAGGGGCCTTGGTTTTTTGGGTGTTTTTAAGCTCTAGTCTATTCATTCTTTGGGCAATATGGCCTTTTCAAGCTGCCAAGGGGTATCTCAGTTTGAATGTACATCTGTCTCTCTCTTTTGCTTAGAGGAGAAATCTACCCTGAGCCTGGTCCAAAAGAATGGGCTGCAAGTGGTGTCTCTGGCAGGGTCTGGCTACAGCAACACTGATCAGAGCTATTTTCTTACTCTCTGCTCGCTGTGACAGCGAATTCATGGCTTTCCTCCTTTTTCTGTTCGCACAGCTGGAAGTCGAGGTCGTGGACATGAACGGGAAAACCATTGATGGCCCGGTCCGGCTGGGTGTCTCGGTCATCGACCAGAACGACAACAGGCCGATGTTCAAAGAGGGCCCCTACGTTGGTCATGTCATGGAGGGATCTGCCACAGGTGAGTCCGTGCCAGTCACAGCTCAGTAAACAGCGCCTGAACAAATTCTCTTTGGATAAATGCGTTATTATCACATTGTACAAGTTTTCTTGCTGATTTTTTGGCTCACTGAATTCTTCCACCGCAAGGACGGCAGGTAATGATTTTTGCAAAACAGTCGAGTCTCTGCACTAAAAAGAAAAAAAAAAAAGGACAAAATAGAGAAATTGTTTGCAAATAAGAGTTTTGATTTAGGCTCATGGTTTTTATTCATCTGTGGAAGCAGCGAAGACAACCCCTAGGATATGATTAAGATTCAAACCAAATAACATGTACAATCTGTGTGCAGAGTGGGAATTTCACCTTTTTTTTCAGTAAGTTTAGTTCCTGGAAAGGTTATTTTTATTTGTTTATGTTTCATGAGTCTAGTAAATAATACAAATAGATGGAAAGCCCATTATGAATAAACTGATATTGTAGAGCAGATTGAAATATTGAACATTGCTGATAAACAGATGTTGTAAATGCAGATACAACAGTTGCGACAAAACAAAAACACATTAATGGTTAAAGTCAGTAATGAAAATGTTCTGATTAAATTTCCTGTTGATTTTTTCCCATGAGGAAATTCTGTAAAAATAAGATATTGTTCCAAATTTTAATGTGGGTACAACCATTCAAGTTAAACTCTTCCCTTATATCATGTGAGCTTTCTGGTGAATTTTGCATTTTCACTTAGAGTTCTCCGTGTTTAAAAACCTGTGGGTATGAAATGCATTACGAGCTGCTCCTTCAACAGATCAAAATTTCGAGGTAAATGTTTATTTACGTCACTTGTGACAAGCATGCAATGAAGATATTGATGATATTTTCAGTCAAACAAGAAATGTCTCATATTTGAGAGTATGGCTGCCAATGGAACACTCTTTCCTGTTGTAGGTCTCTAGTACACTTTTTGGCTGGCAATTCTATTTTTATTATCCATAAACTATCCTTGCTTTTCCTTTTTTTCCGCTCCTTATATTGAAGGTTATACTTCCGATTCACTAGAGATGTTTCTCAGCCTAGCTTCCAGTGAATTCTTCTGTAATAGTTTCATCCATTTTCTCCTACTGCCGTTTCGTATTGACCCAGGTATCATTTAGCATTTTGATTGTCTTTCCCGTTAGCCAAAGTTTGAATAATTTTTCTCAACTTTCCTTTCCTCACCCTCCCTCCCTTCCCTCCAGGTATTCATCACATTAAACTTCATAACCTCATTTGCCTGGTGTCAAGAACCCCAGTGCTTGCAGAATTATTTTGTGCACAATTGAACCTGTAGAATCAGGGCTGGCTGGAATCAGTCACAGCTCTCTACGCAGATGGCACCCACTCAGCCAAGATTTCCTGGTGTTTACATCTGTTTTCCATAGTTCTTCACAACTTATGGCACATATCTTCAAATTATTCATCAGGCTCTGCTATTTTATCTCAGAGATTATCAGAGAATATTCCGAGCTGGAAGGGGCCCACCAGCTGTCGTGCTGTTCCAAATCAGAGGTTGCACTGCACAGCTTGATAGAAATCTTGATGTGTTTGCGTGTGAGATTCCTGAGTCCTTCCCTTTGGATTACGATTGTGCTGTATTTCATTTTTAAAGCTGCAAAAGGAGGGCTTTGCATTGGATGCATAACCTTCTTTCTTATCACAGCCACCTTCAGCTGCGTTCAAGCTCTGGATCAAACCCACTCGCTGAATTCTGCTAAAAGTAAAAAATGCTCAAATAGGTGTCTTGGATTTGTCTTGATGTTCCCTGGGTCAAAGTGTAAATGTCCAAGGATTACAATATTTGTATGAGAGATGCACAGTTATGTAGAGAAAGGTGCAAATATACTGGGCCATGTAACTCACCTGAAGGATTCTGGGGCCTTTTTAAAGCATTCAGATGATATTATCTTACTTTAAATTATTGATTACAGGGTTCCTGTGTGTTTTCCTGTTAGGCCATAATTTTATCAGTCACAAACCCAATGGAATTCTCTAGTAATTTTCCACTCATTTATTGACTCTAAAATTAAACTTAGGTGCTGTTTATTCATCAGCAATATCAGAGAATTTACTGATAAATAAATCTTGGAGCATCAAAAATGTAAATATATAAATCTCAGTTTTAAAAATAAAATTACTAGACTTCCTTGGTGTTTCTCTAAGATACATTTTCTCGCTTTTTATTGTTTTACAAAGTGACTTTTTTTTCCTTAATGATTTGAAGGTTAATTCCTTAATTAGGGAACAACACAGAAATTACATGGAAATGTTGTGCCAAACCCCATTTAAGAACCCTCTTTTCTCTGCCACTGGAGACAGGTATAAATCCACCAAAACTGAAGAAAACATGGAAACAGTGTGTGATTTTTGTATTTACTTAATCTGTCTATGAATAATTAAAGAGTCTTTTGAGCACAGTCCCAGTGAGACTGGTTTGGAAGGTGTTTAAATAGATTTTTTATGTCACTAGGGCCATTCACATTTTTGTGTGTGTGATTTTTAAACTCACGGTAAACACCACTGGTTATTTGGACACCTACAATTTATGTACCATCACATTTCTGGAGAGGCAAATACCTGCCTATAATTACTGAGAATATATAAAGGGAATTACAATGAGTATTCATCTGAATTTCAAGCTAGGGCTTGCCAGATCTTATAATTAATGATAAAAATATGTGACTGCTAGGTGGTATTGCTACAGATTTCTTTCTTGATATATTGTTCCTAGGGAAATTTAATAATATAGTTAGTTACAGTAAATTAGCTCTTTTCAGGGAAAATTGTCATAGTTCTGAAAATAGCCCAGAGTCAAATCCTAACAAAAGTACCCTAAAATATGTGCTTAAAGTGACCACGGATGTGCTGAGATTTCTATTAGGTCTTTTCCTGGAGGAACTGCAAACTTGGAGGCTATTTATTATAAATAAATAGATTGGAAGACCAGTAGAAACTGTTTGAAGACAGAAGAACCAGTTTGATTTGTTGCTTTTTATTTATACCAGCTCTCATTTCTGCATGAGGCTGCAGTCAGCACATGTGTACCAGGAAAATAATGGCTGAGCCCGGTTCAGTGACACTGATGGCAATTTTTAGACTGACTGTAATGGGTTTTGTGTTCGCCGTACTGCTGATTTCTCATGTTTTTGTTTGCTGAGTTATGACCCAGTTTATTTCCTGTAGATCTCAGTTTTTTTCCAGCTGCCAGCTCAAGGGTTGAGGATCTGTGTCCTGCAGCAGCCTCACCTCAGGGAGGTGAGGGATCCAGGGATTCCGCAGGCAGGCAGAAACGTTTGGATGTCTCAGTCTTTAAAGGCTGGAAAGTGGAGGAGGGTTAAATGAACTTGTCAGCCACCTCATTTCTCTTGCTGGAGGCACTTAACAGAAATTATTTTAAACACATTTGACCTTATGTGACTCACAACAATATGCTGCAAACCCAGTGGGGTAAAATCTTAACTGCAGTGCTTTAGCGAAATTGCTTGAGAATTGCATTTCAAGAAAGGAACTTGTTTTCTGTGCTGCACAATAGCCTGGATCCATTGCAGTCCAGCCAAGGAGCCTGGACTGACAGATGTCTATAAATAATTGCTGGAAATAAAGGGACACTTGGAGACATTTAGAGAGGAAACAGAAGGAATTAAGAAGAATAGCCTAGAGGGTTCTTCAGTATCATAAAATAGTAATTTGTAGAGATGGATAAAGCATGAGGAAGGGGCTGAGTATCATTGGGAGCTCTGCACTGGAAAATAGTGCAGCGGTTCAGGTAAATGAGAACTGGTGCTGAAATGGTGCCCTTTTATCAGGAACAACCTGCCAGGATGGTTGGTTTGTTTGTCTTTTTATACTTAACCTAACAACAAGTCTAGTACGTAAATTAATAGAAATGGGATTGTATATGATAGATGGAGTCAAAAGAGTCCAGGAAAGGGAAACAACAGGCAGGCTGGCCTAGAAAAGTGGCAAAAATAAATATGGCATCATTGACTTTTACACACCTGCTGCCAGCTTTGATACATTTCAAACATTATGGTACTGTTTTCCAGCCTCTCCTTATTTGTTCCTTGCAATCCTTGCTGGCCTGTGGCAGAAGAAGGTTACCAAAGCTGTAAAATGAATCAAATTGCATTGAATTTGGTGAAACCTCAAAGTCTTCTTCTTTCTTTTGACCTATAAATCCCATGGGACAGAGGGAAATCAAAAGGTGTTTTTACAAGTTGACTTTTTGAGGAAAGATTAAAAATAAAAATTTTAAAAAAAAAATCACAAAGAGGATATAAAAGGATAGTAAAGGATATCGTATCTTTTTAACTAGGTAAAAGTAGAATCTGGAGTTTTCCAATCTTCTGATTCTGCCTGCACCAGGGTTAAGGTGACACTTGAGTTTTTGTCACAGAAATTACTGTGCTCTGTATAAATGTTCATTTGTTGATGTTTTATAGAGTTGGGGATTTTTTCAGCAGAAAACTTAGAAGTATCTGTAGATCTGGCCTGAAAAGCAGAAATATCTCAGTAAATTCACCACAAAACTATCTCAAAATTAAATGTTTGAACCTAAAGTTTTTTGATTCAGAGCAGCGCCACTCGCAGCAATACTTTGATTTACAGGAGATTTGAAATGTCAAATGTTGCATATTTAATTATGAAACTTACTGCTATGAGCTCTTGTGGGAAAAAAAAGAATAAATTGGAATAAAACTGCGGATAAGGAAGCCTCTGAGCTAAAGGAAGCTAAAGAATACGCAAAACTCTTTCTGTGTTAAAACCAGCCTGTTTCACAGCTTTTCCCCAGTCCTTCCTGCTGGAGATGGGATGCTCAGCTTTGGGTATAATTCAGCAGAGCAGTTTTTAAGTTCCTTTGCTTCCAGATGTGTGCAGTTCTGGGCAAACTTGAAAACTTGCTGATGGCAAACGTTCAGCTATCCTTTCTTGGGATTAATCATCTGCATTTCAGCAAAACTCCACTCACTGCCTTGAAATCCTTTGTAATCTGCCCTGAAAATGTAACGGATGTGAACTAGGTAGAAACATCTGTAATGTCAATATTTAAATTTCCAAGCAGAAGCCAAGCAGCAGCCAGGCTAATTATGCACAGCTGCTTTGTATATCCCAGTAGGAAATTCTTTGCAGATCTGTGTGGAATAAAATACAGCTGGATATGGATATGGTTATTGTGTGTATGTATAGACATTTTATATATATATATATATATACATATATCTAATGTGCATATACTGCAGAGAGATGAGTATATATAGACAAAAAATATTATCTGATCCTTTAGTAGGGATTCTGGTACATTTTAGTTACTGTGTATGTACACGATGGAAAGAGAAGATATGTATTTACCAATAATGTGTTGTATTATGACAGACAAAGCTGTACTCTGCCCATTGTAATCTGCCCGTTGGAAACTGAGAGGAACAACCCATTAAAGCACTACCAAGTAATGAACAGGTTCCCAGGTATGCAAGGGTGCTTAAACCAGTGAATTTGAAGGAAATTAAAATCATCTCATGTGTAGCAATTAGCAGTTCGCTCAGCCTGGGTCTGTGATGGGAGTCCCTGGGAGCAGGAGGCTGCAGCCCACTCCAGGTTTGATTAGTCCTGATTTCCAGCAGAAATAGGTTAAACCCAGGAAAGGCTCCAGACCAGTTTAGGTGCACAGGTCGAGTTACTGGCCTGCTTGGGAGGACTGGGAGGGAGTCACCGTCTTCAGTCCCAGACAGAAAATTCCCTTTGCCTTTCTGCACAAGTGATTTGTGCACTCACTGGCCCTCCTAAAATGAGCTGCTTTCTGCTTTTCCATAGTTACACACAAGATACACCAAAAATCAATCTTATGGCCAGATCAGTGTTTGTGCCTGATGTTAAAGGTTGTAAAAGCATTATGGTCTCTCTACCTTGGATAATTTACATGGTGAAGAGCTCACACTTCCAAGCACAGAGCAGTGGAAGCAGTGATGGTTGGAGCTTTTGGCTCCTTTTGCATTATAGCCCAGGTTCATGAAATAAAAATAAGCTTGTTTCTCAATTAAAGAACAAATAATTTTTTTTTAAAATGCTGCAGTCCTTGCTGGGTACTGGAACACAAGGTCTCAAATGAATTTGTGTAAGTCAGGATGTAATCGTTTGCAAAAGGAAATTTATGCACTAATTTACTTACCAGTGGCTTTTGCACCTGGGCTTTTGCACCTGCTTTGTGCATCTCCCTCTGTCCTCTCAGAAAAGAGAGGGATGAGCTTTAAAGCTCCAAGCACTTTGGGCACACGAGATAAACTCATCCATGTAACCAATTAATTGAAAGATCCTGCAGTCCCAGGAAAGCATTATCTGGAAAAACTCATATCTGTGTGGCAGACTGCAGGGAGGGAACATGCTGCAGCCCTCTGGGCAGGCTTTATTAGTGGTATAAACCCTCAGTTTGTGTTTATATACTTCTAAATCACCCTTTGTGGATATTGCCTTGCCATCGCCTCTCTGCAGGCCAGCAGCCCTGCAGGCTCTACAGGAGTCAGGGGCCTGGCAGCATCCACACCGTTATATTTCATCCAGACCCTTTAAAAGTGCATGAAAAGGGCGATAAATCCCCAGAACCTGCACTCATGTGCCATAAACCGATGATATGATTTGAGAGTGGTGGCAGGGATGCAGCAGTTGGAGCCCCATCCCTCCCGCTCCACCCTCGTGCCGAGCTGGACGTAAATCCCAGGGCTGTGTCACCAGGGGTGGTGACTTGGGGACATCGTCCCCTCGGACAGTGGGGCCGTGCTGGGGCCACTGCTCCAAGTGCCAAAGGAAAACAGCCAATAAATTGTCAGTGCAGGCAGGATTTGCCTCAGTGTGCATTGCCAGCATCAGGCAATGGACAGAGCCATCCTACTTTTATTGTGGAAGAGATGCACAGGTGAATGGAAAACTCACCACTGCACAATGGCAGGATTAGTTATTCCCTTGTCGGTTATCCTGACTGATTTCCCCAATTTTATTTAAAAGTCATTATCAGATAGATAGTGTCTTTAAAAGCAAAACCAAAAAAAGGAGAAAAGAAGAAGAAATGTTATTTTTAAATTGTAGGTTCACATTTTTTTTTACTTTTTTTTCTCTCATTTTTCCTTTTATTTCATGCCCTCACAGTTTTTCCTTTCCCACCATTAAATATAGTGTATGGGGTTTAAATTGCAATCTGTAATCCCATGACGTCAAAAAAGAGTTGCACGTTACCCTCAGAAGAGTGAAAGCAATTGCAATAGGAAAGGAAACCTTAGTGAGAGTGACCCTACAGTAATCTATTTTTGCAGTATGAGAAGTTTGTGGTATTTTATAGAAATATTCAAAATAGTTCACTTGGCTTTCAGACACTGAGCACAACTTCTAGAAAAAGGCACTCTTTGACTTCTTCATTCAGATCGCATCTGTTAAATACAGAAATTGTCACCTTTGCACACCACTATTCATTTCCACACACAGTTGCACTATTTCTGTGTAGCAGTTTTCCATGGCTGTCCACCAAAAATTGCATTTTTTTTAGAAATGAAGCCCTCCTGGTGAGCACTACTAACATGCTCGAAAGTAAGTAAGAGAAGCTATTTTAAGATGACACATTTGTACCTTAAGAACTTTCTGGTAATGTTGAAAAGCCTATTATTGGCTTTCTTGTGGAGGGAAAGGGGGAAAGGTGCTGTCAGCTGGTGCTGAGTTAGGATCACACTTAGGGAATGTGATAGGTTGAAGGTGAAATCTCACAGTTCTTGCTTCCAATCCATCTTCTGCTGGTACATGTTGGAAACTCCGGCAGAAAGGCCTTTTGAATGTGGTTCGAAGAAAATATTAACAGATACCTATTGAAGACAGTGATTTTTGGGAACACAACTGCAGCTCATCATTGCTATGATTTAAGCACAGAGCAGTAAAATATATTGAATATTCTTTTAATGGAAAAGACATGACTTCTGTTCCATGGTTTCAATTTTGTACAAGTCAATGCTATGAAGGCAAATTTTTATTCCAAAGTAAAAGTAGAAAACAACTTGGATAAAGAATTTTAACTTAATTTTCCTCAGTCCTTATTTATTTTACTTAAAAACCACTTGTATTTTGAAAATGGAAAGCACTGTGTGCTAAGAATTCTGTTGGTGACAAGAGCGGATACCTTCTTGGACAGTTCTGTCCCAGCTCCAAATCTGTTTTTTAACAGAGTGCCTATACAGAATGTTCTATTCTAAAAATTAGTGTGGGTAAAACATGGTTTTAAGAGTACTAGAAATATTTAATAATTGTTTTAACAGACAGGAATATTATTTTAAAAAAATGTGATTATGTATAAAATAGCAATATTTGCCATGCAAACATTATGGCAGAACATACAGCATCTCCAAGAAAGGAGATGTACGTTACTGGATGAAAATATTTCTGTTTCCTCTGTGGAATCACTGGAGAAAGACAAAATATGATTTCCATTATAAAGGTAAAGAGCACAGTCTACTTTTTATGTCATTTCTTTTTAATCATCAAAAGCATTGCCAGGAAACGTGGCAGGGAAATTTATTTTTAACATGGTTTTGAAATTGAGAGACGCACCTCAAGACAAAGCTACTTTAATTAATGAAATAATTTGCAATACACTGCAGGTCTTGTCCATGGGGTCATATGATTACTCATTCAATTAATATATTACAAACTTTCTTCCAGTCTACTCGAGGGTGTAATTTTATTAAGCACATATGAAAACTGTATTTCTTGGCGTTGCTGCTTTAGGCTTTAAAAGGGCAGAGTTCAGTTGATCTCGCACAGGGAGGTAAGAAAGATGTTTTTCCCTACTGGGTGGGGGTAAAAAAACCCCAAAACCAAAGGAAAAAAAAAACAACCAAAACCCCCCAACTCTGGGCATTCGTTTCATCAAACCCTTTTTACTTTTCTCAAATGAAGATGCGTTATTTGTTGCTCCAAGCAGAAGTCTCTCATCTGTAGTGACAACCTTTGGGCTTTGAAAATATTGCCAGTCTCAGTATGTTTTTACAATCTGAATTTCATGATGTTTGATTAAAAAGGAATCTCTTGAACAGTCACTCTCTTTCACCATTAGCAGTTATAAATACAGTATCTCTCTTTAAAGGAGCTTTAAATTTTTAAAGAGGTGTTATTTAATAGTTTTTTATCTGTCATTTCTTGCCATCAACCCTGTGCTCCTGTGGTGGATCTGAGAAGTTTGGAAGGCCTCTGAAACACTGAAGTTGAAGGGAGTGTTAGTGAAAGATCTCTTTGTGGTTTGCTCTCAAATGACAACTCCTTGTGTCAGCTGGGATTGGCATATTGGGAAATCCACGGATGTAGGAACGTCAGTGAAACTCATACAGGCTCACTGTTGCTAAAAGCCTGTGTACTACAAATCTGAGTCTTTGGAGATGAAATTGGCAACCATCCCTGTTTAGCAAAAATCATCCCTGCTACACCACCAGCTCTTTGATTCAGAATGTGGCCGTAATGTAGCCCTGGATTTGTTAGAATATACCAAATTTCAGAATCTTGTCAGCATGTCAGCTTGACTCTGTATGGGACTTTGCTTTCACGATTCAATTCACAACCTTAATTTTCTTTTATATTTTGTTGCATGAACGATTAATTAACGTCATTGATCTGGCAGTTTGAATTCTTTAGCACCTGCAGCACCTTCGCTGGAAAGCTCCATACCTAAGTACTGCTACCCAAAGCACTCTGTAAATTCTCTGAGTCAGCACCTAGGTAGCATTTTTCACTCTTCAAAAAGTTCTCCTCTGGGGCAGAGCACCAATTATAAAAATGCAATCACAGCAGTTGTATGATATTAAAATAAAACTTATGCAGTAGCACATAATAGCAAATCAAACTGTTAAACACTATAGAGTTTCCTCCTGTATACAAGAATAAATTCTTCCTCCCACAGGCTGTGCAAGTGCCACAGTCAGAGGAATTTTAGCCTTTGCAGGGTTGGGCTGGGGTTGAGCGAGCCGTGGAATCACAGAATCACGGAATGGTTTGGGTTGAAGGGACCTTAAAGCCCATCCGGCTCCACGTGGCAGGGACGCCTTCCACCACACCATGTTGCTCCAAATCCCATTCAACCTTGGATGCTTCCAGGGATGGGGCAGCCACAGTTTCTCTGGGCACTCTGTGCCAGGGCCTCACCACCCTCACAGGGAAGAATTTCTTCCCAATGTCCCATCTAACCCTGCTCTTCCTCTGTTTAAAACTATTGCCCTTGTCCTGTCTCTATCTGCCCTATAAAAATCCCTATTCCTCCTTTTTATGAGGATGAAGGCAGGAAGAATGTAAAGTGGGTGAGCCTCCTTTGATGTGTTTCAACTGAACTTGCTTGGGATTCTTCCGCTAAGAGACATCCGTTCATTATCTTAAGACAGAAAAATGGGATCTGGGTACTTGAGATCTGGGATCTACATTCCACTCAGACACAGTAATTCCAGCGCCAGCAGCAAGTAAAAGTGGTTTAAGGTTTAGGTCTGACAAATTCTGCAAAAATGTGAGCAAGTTGAAGGACTACTCAGATAAACTGTGTTGGAGAGAAAGCTCAAACCCTAAAACCACTCTGAGAATTCCTGGTAAATAGTGGCCAGACACTGAATGAATATCCACACAAACCAAAAAAATAGAAATAACACTAAAATAATGTAATTCTGTTAATGGAGGGACCTGAGGTGCTGACATATCTCTGGTGTGGCTGTGAGCAAATGGATTTTGCACTGCTGTGCAAGGTTATCAAAACAGCTGCAGGTTTAGCAAGCGAAGTTTACCATAGATTTAACCAATGTAACACGGGCAGTACTGCTCTTGTTATGTTTTGTGCACATGGGATGAGTGGTCCCCGAACCTGATCAGCCAAAATTTGACACGGGAGCTGGGTTCCAGCTGTGGCTGAGAAGGGCTGTGGAAAACAGGAGCAGTGGAGACACATCAGCATGTTTTAACAGACAGGGTAATGGATCAAGAAATTGCAGACATTACTGTTTGGACACACTCGCGAGCATTGTTTTGCAAACTTCTCCTTTTTTTAATTTAAACAGTTTTGCCTTCTTGATTTTAAGCTGAACTCTATCATAGCTTCTGTTAGAAGAAACCTACAGTACTCAAAATAATTATAAGACCGAAAGATAGACGTGCCTCTTGGGCTTGTTGTAATCTTGCTTATTTGGCAGTTTCATTTGGGGAGGTTACACTTTCAGCAGACTTGGTGTGTGCTGCAGGCTTACTAGGGGAGAACTAAAGAATTGAAAAATTTGATCGTATTTTCTTAGCCAGGGAAAAAAAGAAGTTAATAGTATAGCTTTTCTTTTCCAATTTTATTTTTTGAAGGCTTGCCTTTGCTAGTTAAGATAATATAGTTTATCCATCCTTTGGGCTCTTATTTTCTCATTGCTACAGCTGTATCCCAGAAAGCTGAAATTATCAGCTTCAGGCTTCATTGCTATTGAATAAAGTTTTAACTCATTTTTCTTTTTTATTTTTTTTAATTTTTTTTTTCTTCAAGCTGAACAATCCTTTTGGAAGCAAGCAAGCAGGCAAGCCTTTTGTTTTTCCCTTCTTCCTGCTTTGCAGATTACAATTCGTCTGTCGGTTCCTTTGCAAGTAGCTACTCCAACTGGAAAGTGCAGGGGAAGGACATCAAAATCCCGAATGTTTTCCAGGATCAGTCTATAGATTAAAGCAGCAGTTACAGCATTATTAACATTCTCTTCAAAGCAGAGCGAGCAGAGGAGTCCGTGCTGTGCTCGGAGCAGCCCCAGCACAGACACATCCCCGGCTGCTGATTGTGCCACCTCCTGCCAGGCGCCACAATTTGGAAGCCATTTCTCAAAGAACCTTTGTTCGGAGTGTTTTGCTTCTGAATGGAGATGTCTCTTTCCTAAATGAAACTAAATCAAATTTCCTGATAAAGGCAGGGATTGTTTTCTAAGACTTCATCCAGGGAGAGACGCTCTCCCGCCCAGGCTGTAGCAGGGAGTTTGTTCATGCCCACCATGGCTCTATATTAAATATATTGTTCCATAAAAAGTGTTGTGATATTTACTCAGTGCTGGTACATCCTTGTATTACTTTGGTGTGCCCTGAGGGCTTTAAACACTGTGTGCTGGAGTAGAGGAAAAAAATCTTCCTCAGCTTACGGATTTGAGTCTTTTCACAAGCTGTGAGGATGGATAGTGGTGATGCTGCTTAAATACTTCTGAACTTGCTCGGGCTGCAGCAGCCAAAGAAGTGAAAACATAAAAAAAGTGTTAATTAAGAAAAACTGAAAGAAGTAAAGGTTTCTTTGTTATTGTGGCTTTTCTCTTGCCACTCTGGTATATCTTAGCTGCAGGCTAGTCCCTCATAGGCCCAGGAATTACAACCTGTTGAATGCTAAATAGGTGGTGTGGACCAATATTAATGAGGATCTGTGGAGCAGCCTCCTTATTCCTGCCAGCCAAAGGCAGGAAAGAAGGGTATTTCATGGTTTGCTACTCTGCCGAGGGACACTGAATTTACATATGGCCTAAAACTGCTGATCAGAGCTAATCTCCCTGATCATTATAGCTTGAAGAAAGGTTTAATATTCAGGATGTTCTGAAGGTTTTTTCTAAACAAATATAGGCTGCATGAAAGTGGGCCATTGGCAAGCCAGGACTGTGTGCTGCTGCCAAGAATTTTAATGGCCTGATGCTAAGCACTGAGGACTTGTGCTCCAGTAAAACTTTTTGTAGTTTTGCTCACAGGCACTTTTTCAGTTTATTCTGTTTTCTCAAGTCTGCACTAAAGCACACGTTTTCCCCAGGCTGATCTGAGGGGACTTCAGAGATCAAGAGACAGTAGGACATGGCTGCTTCATAGAGTCTTGGCAGCAGACATGGCTGTTGTGATTGTCATGGGATGTCCTTAAATCCTCCTGTCCTTGACAGTTTTCCTAGAGGGATGTGTCAGTTTGCAGCTGAGGCTGTCTCTTCATTCCTGTCAGTGCATGGGGAGAAGGGACGCAAAGCTTTTTGGGGTGGGGAATCCTCATTTCTCCTCATTTTTTTTTAAAAGATGTGAAAATTAATTGCCCAATTTTGTCTTTTCACTCTTTATGATCCTGGGACGAGGACAACTGGAAGCTGAGGGGAATGTACCACCTGAGAACGGTGCTTGCTTCCCCACTCTCCCAAAACTCTCATTTATGTCAAATTTCGGAGAAAACCAGAACCAGTCAGTTTATTTCTAAATGGCTTCCTGCAAGTGGCAGGATTTAGTCTGTGGATCCATTTAGGTTTCATCCATAGATGTATTTACAGATCTCCTGCAGACTTGGTACAGCTTCCACCATTATGCAGCATTTGCTTTTATCCAGTAGCTAAAAAATTAACACCTTTCATCTTTGCTTTGTAGTGCAAAGGGGGAGATACTTTCAAGAAATGAAAGTCCTGGTCAAAAGATGCGACTGCAAATTTTTTCCCCGCTGAAAATGGACTGGGAAAAAAACGTGTTATTTTTCCTGTTTTTTTGTCTTGTTTTGTTTGTTTTGTTTATTTTCCTGGGGCATTAAAAAGTGAAAAACTAAAAAACTAAACACTCCACTGTGTTGTCCACTCACCAGAGCCGTGGAGAGACAAACAGTGAAATGTTTGCAGAGGCTGACAGCAGTGAGGAGAAGCTGGTGGGGCCTCTCGTGGGCGCTGTGTTTGTGCCATTCCACCCACGCTTGGCTTCGTGGCCTCTCTCTGATCTCTGTGTAGTATCTTCTCTTTCCCCGTGGCTGTAGCAAATCTGGGATGCCTCACACCTTCCAGAGCAGCATGTTTCCTCACCTCTCTGACCCTGCCCTGCTTCTGTCATGGCTCGTGTTGAGGAGTAGTCTCAGGGTGCTTCAGAGCTGCGAGGGCACGGGCTTAATGTGGATAAGGCAGGAATTGAAATAATTTTGCCTTACAGCGCTGTTGACCTCTTCTGCATCACATATGCTGCGTATTTTCTCATGTGTTAAACTGCAAACTTCAGAAGATGGATTTCATAACTTTATTTTTGTTTAATTTATTTCTTAAAGGGTACCGATTTGGGGGATTCTTTTTCCTTTAAATGTGTAAGAAATATTTTCAGGCTAGCATCTAGGACATCTGAAGTGGCTTTGATAGTCTCAGCTTTGATGTGAGAGCTGTGACCTTGTGATCCATGACACACTAAGAACTTTATTGCCCATAAGCTGCCAAGAAATGTATATTTCTATGTGTTGGTGGATGGCCCTTTTTGAAATACATTCTTGCTCGTGTAAATACATATTCAGTGTCTTTTGTTGCAAATCACTGTTGGGAGTGAGTCCCACGAAAGCTGCTCTGAGGTACCAATTCCTAATTTTTCCTGAAATTTGCTGAGCACTTATAGTTTTATACGTTTACTTTTAAACAAATCACTTGAATTTTTCAGACCAGTCTGGGAGAACACTGACACGGGATACAGCAGTTGTTACTCCCACTTGTGGCTTTTCGAGTTAATTTTCAAGAACATAAATCCTTGCTTGCCAATTAATATTTTTTGCGTGGTTGGGAATGGCTGCCACAGTTGGCAACTGCAAGTTGCTATGGAGATATTTTCTGTCGGCTTGAAAAGGTGAATGATGATGTTTGGATGTGCTCATCACGTACCTGGAGTGTGTATATATATTCACATCTTAATTCATAAATTTCCTCCCTGGGGTTGAGATTTAATATTTATTATAGTTAAATGAAATGGCTTGTAGTCCAAATTCTGAAGGTTCTTTTCAGAACTGGACAAATAACTCTGCATTATCTGTCAAATTTTAAAACGATTACAAAACATCCAAATTACCTCTTGTAGATCAAAAAAATTCATTTATTATTTGGGATGTTAACAGAGATGGTTGACAAAAAGTGCATCAGGTGTGTGTAGGTCTGATAGAGAGCAGGGAGGGAAATTTGGCCACACTAGAGGTTGGAGTATATTTGTTAATGAGAAAATATTGACTCCTTTGTATGTAATTATATATTATCACCTTTCCTATTTGTGTCTGAAAAAGCAATGCTCAGCATAGAGGGGAAAGGAAAAATAAAATCATTGTTTCTTGTTATCAGTCATGTTACCCTGTGGACAGAATCATAAACCTTTGGGATTTATAAACCACAACACATTTGGGAGAGCTCCAAGGAAGAGTAGTCCTGAATCCTTTAGCAATGAAAATAAAAATCTACAGAAAAGGGATCATGAAGAGATTCTTAGGTAGTTCTAGAAGAATGTTTTGAGTTTTAAAAAGTCCATGTTATATTTTGTTATATTAATACACAATATGAACCCCTCCCAGGATCTCCCAAGTGTCCTGCAGGAAGTAACTCGCTGCAATATTAGAGGTAATGAAATGCACAGTGTTCAGAATTCCTCAGTCCCCCAGTGCTCAAGGCTACATTAATATTTACATTATGCAAATTAATTGTTAAATGCTGAATAATGTTGAATCTAGTCTTATCTTTATAACATTTATTATAATAGGGCATGTGGAATTTTGCAAAAAGATACAGGGAATTAATAATTCCCTATAATTACTGGAGGAAGATGTAATACTTTAAATGTGATACTTTACGTTTTGCTAATTTTTTTTAAATGCTCCTTAAAACCCAAATGATCATATTGGTACACACTATTGTTATAATGGAAGCAATATTGAGATATAAAGGCTGCTTAGAGAAGGTTGAGGGTGATTTTATTCTTTAAAAGTATTGTTCACTCCAAGGTGAAATTCAGCTTCTGGGGAATACATCGGGAGCTTTGCCATCAAACTCAAGGCTCTAAAGTTCAGCCTTAAAAATGTTTAAAGAACAGTGTCCAGTTTCCAAGTATAGTCAATATCCACAAAAAGAGGGGACAAAAAAGCAAACAAAGGCAAGAATGAAAAATGTGGTAGATGCTGGGTCGTGCATCAACAAACCTCTGCAACCACCTTCCCAACGAGGCAGCAAAATAGACAGGGCTGTGGAGTGGGAGGATTTATGTGATGCACGAGATGTGGATCATAGCTCAGTCCTCTACTTCCCTCTAGAGTCAGTGGGAAGAAATCGGTGACTCCGGAGGGTGATGAATCCTCCAGTGAACCAGAGCGAGCCGTGGGAGCTGTGAAACGCTCACTCCCCACTGAACCGAGCGTCACCCTGGGTAGCTGAATGTGGTTCAGCTGGATGTCATCAGCTTAAAGGCAACTTCCAAAGCCAAACCAACGTTTGGCACGAAATTGGGTTTGATATCTGTCGTGCTTGTTTAGGGAGGGAAAACGTTTGGTTGGTTACTCAGAGTTTTAGATCACGTCCTACTGAATCACGGCTACCTAATTCTTGGAATGATTATGTTCTGCTACAGGGAAGTGAAATGAAAGAATGGGAAGTAAAAGTTCAAATTCTCTCTATGTGCTCTTGATTCATGTTTGGTGTGCTCAGTTATTTACTTGTTTGACTGTATTGGAAGCTCTGCTGAGTCATGACCTGTGTGCACAACAGGCAGGATCTCAAATCTGCAGTTTTGGCCCCCTGAAACTTTGCAGAGTTTTTATCAAATTTGAGGAATATTTTTATCTTAAAACAGGGAAAAAGGAGAACCAAGTATCTTCCATTCTGCTTGAAATGACAGGTTTGTGAAGTTATAAAATGTTTTTTTTTTAATTTAAAAGGGAAAATTTCTTTGCACCTATATATTTCTTTTAATTCTTATATATTTAATTAAGATAATTGATCTTATGGATTTGAGTACTCTTTTTTAGTTTTGCCAGTGAAAGAAAATTCTGTAGTTGTGTCCACTGAACAGGCTAAGTCTTCCTTAAGAAGATTAGATTTGGTTTTGACTTGATCTTCTTTTCACTTCACTTGGGTACGCTTTTAGTTAGCTTGTTTTCAGCAAATATACTTTTACTTTAAATACAAAACTAGATAAAAAGCATGAATGTTTATACCACAAAAATCACCCAGTTCGGCAGTGAAAGATAAAAGTCAATATGAAGTTTTTCTTTCTATAAAAATACCTTTATATAATATCCCAACATGTCAAATGCAGTGCAAATTGCCGAGTTTACTCCATCTATTTTTTATACAGTTTTTGACATTATACCCACCTGTTACATAGGGTAAAGGAAGGTGAAATAAAATTAAGAGAAATGGTAAACAGGAAGAAAAGCAGAATATGTAACTCAATGTAGAGATTCAGTTTCCATATGAGCAGGAAAAGCTGCTCTTTTCCTGATCTCAGTGACGTAACATTCACTGTGTCTGTCTCTATAAATATTTCAGAATTACTAAACCTTTTGTAGGCCTTGAGTTTCTCCCTATAAGGTAATCGTCTGTGTTAATTCTGTTTTATACACCATGAAATTAGAAAGGTTAGAGCCTGTTCAGGTTTTTTGGCTTCTGTTAATTAATCTCACAAAGCCTTCCTGAATGGTTTTTATTATCACAGCTCGAAAGAAAAGCCAGAAAATGCCACAGTGAGGGTTCATGGGGCAGTGCTGGCTGTGTCCATTCCGTGTGTGTGTGGCTTCATTTCTTTGCTGTTCAGGTGGCTGCAGCTGTGTCCTATAGAAAGCACCTCATTTATTGCAGGAGCCAGGGGATGGGAAGAGAAAGAGGCTGCAGTGAATAAACCAGGGACTGAGAGTAGAATTAAAAAAAAAAAAAGCCAACAAACCCACTTTTCTTTTACTGCCAAACCATATTAAGTTTACTGCTTACCATTAACAGCTCTTGCCCAATAACACCAGTGGCACAAGTTATTTATTTGCCTTTGGTTCAGCACATGGTTTTGCTTTTTACGCATCTTTTCCTGTGTTATTTACCACAGATGAGCTAATGGCAGACTGGAAATGCAACAGGCACTGACTCAAGCTGTCTTCTCTATCTACAATATCTTTATATAAAGCCCATCCTTTAGTGGTCTCACAATAAAAACCCTCGGTAAGAGCCAAGTTGATGGTGCAATTAATTTATATTGAGTAGCAGGCTTCTCCTTGTAAACTTGGTTGTTTGGGAGTTCTGTGGACAACAAGGCAAACTATTCTATAAAATTAGCTGTAAAATTAGCTGTCCCCATTTCTTCCAGCAAGAAAGCTCAAACAACCTTTAATGTGATACCTTTTAAATAGTTCATTTTCACCCAGAACTGTAACCCAGTAGAGTACTGAAAGCAGTGCAGTGAAACAGCTTCTGAACTCCCAGTGTCATTTGTAGGTCCGTGATTCCCCAAACAGTTTCCATTTTTTCTAACACCAACGAGACAAGCAAAGATCTAAAGAGATAAGAGTATTGTATAATTCTACAGAGATAAGCAAAGATCTAAAGCTGGGAGAGGGCTGAGGAAGGAGCCAGACTATGGATTTGTTGGATCCTGGGTGTTTGGGGATGGTGCAGCAGGAATTGGAAAGCAGCTAGATGTAAGGTGGCAAGGATTTGCGTGTGCTGCATGCTGCCGTACTACCCTAGAATAAAGATCATTTTGTTTAGGGTTGGTGGCTATCTATCTTCAGTTCAGAAGTTCTTTGATAACTTTGCACTGTCATTGCCAGAGTGAAAAAATTTTAAATGGTAATCTGCAGGCAGATTGGCACTACTTCTGGATATTTTCTTCTTAAAAAATTATGTTGTTAATGCTGTCCTTTACACTCATATAAAATTCACGCTAAGATTCTTAAAGTTCTCTAACTTAACAGTTGTCACTTAATCAGCTCTGCATGTCCTCTTAAATCTGCTTTCCAAAGGCTGCTCTTCTTCAGATTCTGCAAAGTCTGGGTCTGGAATAGAGGAGGGGTAGCTGTGGTTGGATAAGATATTAAATTTTAAAAAAAAGAAGAATAAAAAAATCCCCAGAGTAGTCATAGAGGATGGAAGAAAAACCTGATCTTGTGGACAGGAGACATGAGATTGCCCTGGCAAAGCCTTGTTCTGTCTCTCTGCAGCACAGCTACAGCAGAGTCCTCTGGTGACACCGGGCCAGGGAATTTCCTTTTTCAGGAGGGTAAGATGAAAGTGTTCTCCCCAGGAGGATGTTTCATCTGGATTGTCCAGATAGAGGACTGTCAGGTCCAAGGTGCTTTAAAAGATACAGATTTTCTTCAGTAAAAGTTTCCATACCTAGTAGTTTTGGAGAAAGCCTTGATGGTCTTAATGCTGCTCCAGCACTGAACAGTGGGAAAAGGACTGAAAGGCAACTCAAGGAACATTCCTTCCTATGAGCTCTCACTATGAGTTTTTCTGTGTTAAGTTACAATTTCTGTCCCAAAATGTAATTTTAAACATGGTTTTTTGCAATGCTTGTAAGATTTGAGAGTCTTAATTCTGATTGTTGTTCTCAGAGCATTTATTACTGTGCCAGCAAAAGCTCCTAGGTGAAAACTGCATAGTCTGAGTAGCACAGATTTTGTTTTATGTTTTTGTCCTTCACTACTCGAGAGTGTAGGAATTGTCCTTGTTGTGCTTTGTGCTGTCAGAGGTTCTGTCATGACTTCTGTTCTCTCCTACCATGAATCAGCTGGGTCATGTCCCCAGCCTGGTTACACTGAGCTGTGACACTGCAGTTGAAAATGTGGATCTTTTTGAACCGCTCAACTTTGAGTTAGTGAATTTAGCAGCAGACAATAACAAATCTTCCTGCACGTCCATTGCACGATGATATTATTGTTTTGTCGATACTGCTGTGATTTTTCATCCATCAGTCCCAACGAAGAGCCAAAGAGTAAAGGCACATCTAAACACACCCCTCTCCCTCATTAAAGTGCACACCAGATTTACCAGCAGTGCTGACTGCTGAGCTGACACCGGCCATCAAACACGTGTTCCTTCTGAGGAGAGGAACAAAATATGGTTTATTGATTGCGGTTTTGTTTCAAGAGAGTGTGAGTGAGGAAGAAGTCGTCTGCCAGCCCTGCTGGTAAATCTGATTTGCGACAAAGTTACCATGGACTAATTTGAATATCGAGTAAAAGGAAAAACACTGTTCTGTGTCTCTATACATTAGCTGCCATATCAATCATAACTTACAAGTACTTAGCTTTCTCTTAGAGTTAATTGCAGATAAGTTTACATTTTGCATAAAAAGAAATGGCCAATCTAATCTTAAAATCCACAGTGCTGGAATGAATCTGCTTCCCAGCCTGTCTCCCTTGTTAATCTTCTCTGCAGACAGGCAGCTCGGCAGAGCAAACCAGCAAATGTATCTCCATACTTGATTCAAACTAAAGTTGAAATGTGTAATAGGATGAATATTTGAATTTAATTATACTTTATACCATGGAAATAACATTGCAGGCATCTATTAAAAAAGGAAACCTGGTCCTTCATTTGGCCCATAAATTCTGTCTATTATGAATGCTGGAACAGGAGTATAAGCCAATATATTTTCTCAGCTGCCTCCCTAAACATTAAAGTGACATAAAATGCCCAATGATCTGGAACTCCTTTGCCTTGAGACCCCTGTTAACAAGACTTTCAGCTATGGCACTGGAGAACAGGAATTATTGGGACCTGTCTTTTATGGAGTGGAATTATCAAATGATTGATAATAACTGAATGCTTCTTATTTCTTAGTTTTAATGTGTTAATCCATCCTGGAATTATTTTTAAGATCAAAGTGTCAGGTGTCCAGGTTCTTTCAGTGTGGTGTGGACAAAGCTCTTGTCAAAGACTGAATTCAAAGCTGATGCTACTAAATAGCAGCAGGGATTGATTTTGGCTCTTTAATGTAAATAAGAGGACAATATACAGAGAAAACTAAATTAAGGCTGACTCATATGCCTTCCTAAGTAAGAATTTTATATATACATGTGTGTGTATATACGTATATATATGTACATATGTACATATTCTGAAAAACTACATTGCAGCAGCCTGTCTGTAAAACATTGAAAGTTTTGAAGGAATATTTCACTTAACTGAATTTTTAGGAGTGAAAAAAACCCCCCAAACTTTATCACTCTTTATTTCCTCCTTTTACAACACTTTTCCAGAACTGGTACCTTTTATAATCACACTGGCTCAATATATGAACTTGAGGACTTCTACAGAGGGAATTTTTTCTCATTGGTTTCTCATTGCTTTGATGTGCTAATTTCTGTTAAGAATAGTTTAGGAATAATTAAAGCATCTCTGAAATAGACCTTTCGAGAGGCTGGGAGACACCTACTAATGATATTCAAGAACTACTGAAGGTGACATCATTCCACTGTATTAAATTTACCGAAAAACCATAGTGCTAAAACTTTATATGTTTCTTAATGCCTCACTTAAGCTATAAGTGAGAAATGAGAAGAGTAAGAAAAAAGAGATACATTTACACATTTATGGTTATGGGGTTGCCCTATACAAGTGTAGCCTTTTCTTTATTTCTACCTCATTTAACCTTTTTTCTTCCTGGCAGCTGGTGAACTGCAGACAGCTTGGACCTTCTATAAGTTTTTAGCTGTGATTTTTTTTTGGTGGGGTTTTTTTTTCATTAATTTCTTAACTCTTCAGCATTGTGCTCCAACCGTAGAAATGACAAAGGAAATCTCTTGCTAAATGTATCCAACAGATCCCCTACTTCACTTGCAAATGACCATCCTTTGTAAAAAAAAAAATATGTTGCACAGCTTGTAGCTAATAGAAGACCCAAAAGATAATGAGTTCTCTATTGCAGAACAGATGTATACTGCTCCTTTTATCATAAGGAATAGATTTACAGGAGAAAAAAAATTGCGGTAACCCTTGAAAATTCACAGCTTTGCTGGCAGTCCTTGCTGTCTGTTATCACATGAAAAAGGGCACTGTGGCAACTGAAAGTCAAAAGCAATTAAATTAAAGCGAAAACGATACATGCCAGGTTGAACATCTAACAAAGACAACGCGTTGTCGGAGAGTAGGGGAAAAAAATAGAGAAGGACTAAGAGGAGAAGCTATTAAATGAAATATTGGCTGGTAGTTCCTTGCAAACTCATTAATTGGGAAGTAATTCAAACAAGTAGGCAATTGCCAAAAGCAACAGTGGAGAATGTACAGAAAAAATTATGATCACAGCAAGTTTGGTTTTTTTCCCAAAGCAATATCATTCACTCTACAGCTACAGTGCCACAGGGGCCAGGAAAACACAGGATCACATTGCCTCAGCAGGGCCAGTGGAGTGCTCCAAGTCCATGCTTTGAGGCCATGTGGTCCCCAAAATCAGATCAGATCCGTCGCTTTTCCACATGTTCTCCAAAATCAGACCAGATCCATCGCTTTTCCATTTTTGGTAGAGACAAGAGATGGAAGAACGGCCCATTCCCTGTCTGGAATGTTCTCCCAGTTCAACCCTCCTTCCCCAAATGCCATCAGCAGCTCAACCACGGAGCCCTTCCTCCTGCATTTGCTCTGCAAACCACAGCTGTGGTACCTCCTTGCCAAGGTGCAGTGGGAGCTACCATTTATAACAGGGACAGTGCACAGATGTTGTCTGAAGGCAAAAGTAACTCCTAAAATATTTTGTCCTCACGGTCCCAGAGAAATGTTCTTTGTTCAGTGGTGGCAGCCAGTGAAAACAGTGAATCATTTGCGCAGCTCTGTCACAGCATCACGTTGCAATTCCCTTCCAGGACTCTGTAAATCAAGATACAACCACAGCCACTGGGCCCAGAGCTCTAATGTGCCATTTTGGTGCTCAATTAGCAGTTATCTGAAGGACAGAGAAATTCAGAAGCAGTAGGGTGTAATAATTTCTTAATTGCTTAGCATTTTGGCATGAAATTGTGGGTTGAACTTGGAACTACAGTAGGAAAATAAAGATAAATCACAAAATCATCTAGACTCACGAGAAACACCTTTAATAACAAGTAATGTCAGAGCTTTTAACAGCTTTTAAGATTTAAGGATATTCCTTCTGGATCAATGTTTATTTTGAAAGCTGTATTTCATCCATAGTGCTCAAATCATTCTGGAGCATGTTTTATTTTTAATAGGACAATGATCATTTTCCACGGTCTGCTTGGGATGTGTGATTTGAGATGCTGAAATTACTGCTAAATTATTTCAGTTTTACTGTAACAGCGCTCTATCCAAGTCATGCATTTAACATACCTTAAAGTAGTGCAGCCAAATAACAAAAAAAATTTAATGGATCTTTTTTGTGTTGGTTTAGCAAGAGAAAAACATCTCCTACAACACTGATGTTTCAGTCGTCATTTGAGGTCTGGTGAAATCCTCTCCCTGTGGATTTCAGTGGCTTTTTGTGTGATCTAAGCCATGTTTTGTCCGGGTGTCATCAGCAGATATCTGTAACTCAGTCAATTTTTGGACAATATGAATGAATTGAAGCAGAGACCTTCTGTAAGCAACCTTTGTGTTCCTTGGGGAATTGGTTGGATTTGAACCCCTAATGTACAACACGAGGTATTTTACTCTGTGAGCTGAGTGCAAGCCCTTCATGCAATGGCCTTCCAACAGGGCTGTAACTCCCCTGCTGAAGTAGAACTTTGGAGAACAAATCCATATTTAAGTCAAGTCGAAAGAAGTAGTAGCAGACATCATTTAGGGACAGTGCACTTCCAGTTTCTGAGAATGGCAGTTAAAAACTTTCAGCAATCACAGTGAATGATTGTGAAAATATCAAGGATTTCTGGAGTTGACTATGCACATATAACTTTATAGAATATATAAAGATAAAATTTAAGTGCAGAGTGACTGTTTATATATAAAAGAATAATTGCTTTTCTATCTCCCTTGTATTAACCTTCGCTTCTGCTACTTTTTTTTCACCCAGAATAATATAAGCCAAACACTGAATCTCACTTTCGTTATTTGAATAGAGACCCAGTGCAGTTTCATTTCTTTACCTCAGTATTCCTGCAGAACCCAGAGCTGGCTGGTTTTTGTCAATTTTTGGCAGCCTCTCGCGTGGTGTGCTTCTCTCTACCTGTACTGGAGCTTTGTGTGGCTTTTGGCACATCACTTTCATGCCTGACTGTACAGACGTTTTTCTGGTTTTGGCACAGCCTCTGCTGCTTTTCTAGTTGTGATAGATGAAAACAATAAGAGCTGAAGGATACTTCAGGGGCAGGAAGAGAGCTTTTTATTCCATTTAGGAGATCTGTCTATGCACCACACCTTCATTAAGACATGGTTTCCTTAACAAATCACTCCTGTGGTGCTCTGTGAGCAGTCTGATTTCTTGGTTTAAATCTTATTCATGATTGCAGGGCTTTTGACTTTAAGTTTGGGGAGTGCATCCCCTTTTTTGTGTGTGCTTTGTTGGTTTTTTCCTCAAAATGAAACCCCAAACTGCTGGATTGCTAATGGAATTTAGTGTCTGTTTCTCTTGGGATTTGTAAACAGACAAAGTTCACCGATATCTAAATTATCAGCCAAATCCAAAGCCTTGTCCTGCTGTTGAGTGACATCTTTTCATTGCTTTTGAAAGGAGGTTTTATAACCTCAAATCCCAACAATTTATTTTCCTGCAATTTTCTCATTTTCCCCAGAAGGCTCAGATCCTCCAAGGTGCTGAAGTGCTTCCATTTCATTCTGTGGTAGGAAAAGAGCTCAGCTTTTTGCTGAGGTTGCCTTGTACCTCACAAGATTGACTTCGTTGTTGAGTGAGGCAGAGATAGAGGTGATCCAGCAAGTGATTAGAGGGAATCAGGGTGGTTGGTCCGGACACAGGAATCCAATTAAGTGAGGGTGGGTGGTGTGAAGGTCAGGCTTGCCTGGCATTTGGGCGGTGACTCGGGTCAGAATTATGACAAAAATAATGTCCCTGAATTCCAGCCAAATTAAAAACTAGTTGTTGTCTGCTCTTGAGGATCATTCATCTCATCCTCAAAGTTTTTAGGGCAGTGGATGGACCACACTGCCAAAGGGACTCTGGTTCTCCTTTGACAGCAGTGTGGGGTGTGTTAGCAGATTGTTTAATGTTCCCATGGCTATAATTTGAATAGATTAATTCAGTCCTTGCTAAACTGGGCTGTAGTCACTGTGCAAAAAAATCAGAGAATCATAGAATATCCAGAGCTGGGAGAGACCCATCAGGATCTTCCCGTCTGACTCCTGGCCCTGCACAGGACACCCCAACAATCCCACCCTGTGCCTGACTGCATTGTCCAGAGGTTTCTGGAACTCAGGGGCACTTGGAACCATGACCATTCCCTGGGGAGCCTGTGCAGTGCCCAGCCACCCTCTGGGGGAAAACTGGAGACTTGTCTCCCAAAAAGGAGTCAAATACGTTGAGAGCTCTGCTTCTATAGCAGTGCCATGGCAGGACTCTGTGGCTGTGCATTCAGGGGCTGATACCTTGTTCTTTCGGTCTCTGCCTGACTCAGCAGCTGTTACCCAGTGCAGAACACAATAGCACTGATATACAGAGTTCACTGCAAAAAAAATAATTGTCTTGACACTGGTGTTTCCCCTCCTGTTTTCCCAGAGCTCTCTTAGCGTCACTTCAACAACAATTTTAAGATTGGATAAATGATTTAGGGCTGGATGTGATTGCTGCCTCTAGTCCTTAGGTGGAAAAAAAAAGTGATTCTCTGTTACTGGATCTATTTTTTATTATTATTTTTAACAATATAATTTCAGGCTGAAATTTTGACAGCTGAATTGCAGAAAGAATGAATAAATTACAGCCATTCACACCTGCCATTTAGTAAATTTCTTTTTTAATGACATATACCCAGTTGATATGCCAATATCATAAACTATCACATGCATGCAAAACATTCAAGAATAAATTCTTCATCGCATTTAGCCAGCTGACAGTCTCATGGGGTATATGAAGAGCGATGGGGAAATGTCATTTTGACACTAATGCGCTAATTGCTGGTGGCAAGAGGCCATGAATGATGGGGATGATGGCAAAGGAGAAATTTTGACTGTGTTGACCAGTTGTGAGTGTTTTAAAGAGGACACAGGAGGGCCTGTTAGAGCAGAGTAAAAGGCTGCAAAAAGGCAATGAGGGCTGCTAGGATTTGAACAACTGGCACAGCTGTCCAGGGCACCATCCCTGAAAGTGCCCAGAACGTCTGGAGGTGGCACCTGAGGATGAGGTTTAGTGGTGAACATGGTGCTGGTGCTGGCTGATGATTGGACTTGATGATCTTAAAGGGCTTTTCTGAGTATTGATTCTATGATTGGAGCTACTCAACCAGTCATAACCAACAGCCTTGAACTCTTGGATAGGTTTCACAGCAAAGCCTTGCAGCTTTTGAGATGGAAACATACTGGGATGAAAAAAGGCTTTTTGTCAATTTCTAGGACAACTGAAGCAGCACTTCCTCATGTTGTGCCTTCTCCAACAACCAACAGAGCACAAGAACCAAGCAAGTTTCATTCCCAGCTGTAGGTTGTGTCTGGCAGTGTAAGAGCTGCAGTCAATTCCAAATTCAGCAGTACCCCAAATAAACTTGCAGTTGTATGAAATACTGAAAAATCTGCCACCAAATGTTTGCTCCTCTGGAAATAAAAGAAACACGAAGCTCCGTGTTCAAGTGTCAGTCAGCGTGTGACAGTGTGTGAACTGGTACGAGCAAAGCATGAAGCCAACACGTTCCCATTACCAACCTTGCTGTACAAATTTCCAACTGGAATCTCGCAGCAGCGAAGAGATTTTCTACACCTCTCACAAGGTTAGCTTTCAGTGCATTTGCAGGAAGTTTGAGCAGTTAGGAAGTTATAATAGGTGAATTTTTTGCTATACATTTATAACTTGTTTGCCGAAGATTTTATTATGAGAAAATTACTTTTCTCATTACTTTATATTTTAAAAAGCTTTTTCAGCATCTCTATAGTTCCTTCGTAAATATGTAAGGCAGGAAGATACTTGAGTCAATTCTAAATAATTGGGATTCTATATTGTAATTCCATTTGTTTCTGCAAATATTTTAAAATTATGATTCACTGGGGATGAATTTCTACTAACCTGTTTTTTATTATCTCATTTTACACTACACCTTTTTAATATATTTTTAATGTGCTATTAGTCATTCCAATAACTCTTTCTCATTTTTCCCCATTGGCTTCTCAAGCTGCTGTAATACAAAACGATTTTCCTTTCTGTGGGTTCTATTTTGGGGGATAATCTTGAGGGATTTGTGCCTGGGAGGAGAACACCAGAAGCAAAGCACTCACCATGGAGGTGGAAAGGTAACAGAACTGAGTGACAGCTCTGCAGTAGTTGTTCCTAATTAAAGGTGAGAAAAATATGGACTTTCCATTAGTGTTGGGTTCTCTTGACTGTTCTCTGGTCAGGTGAGAGACACGAGGTGAAGAGGCACAAACTGTTTTGGGGAGAGATCCTGAAGCTTTCATTGCGTGTTTTATCGCCCTTGATTGATATGGTAATTGTTCATGACTTGGCTGATCAGAGACAGGTGTTCTATAGGAAACTTGCCAAAACCACTTAGGAGAGAGTGGCTGGAATCCCTGAAACACTTGAATTTTAGCTTTGATATTGGAAGTTTCGGTGATCACGACCCTCATCTTTCACCACGTTACCTGACTGTTCTTTCAGTCAAACTAAACCTGCCAAAAGAGGGGGTTTCCCACATCTGGAGTTTTCTAATTTAGAAAAAGTAATGTACCATGAGCACTATGATTGCATGTTAAATGCTCTTTTTCCTGTCCCTACCCATGGCAGGGGGTGGAACTAGATGATTTTTAAGGTCCTTTCCAACACAAACAATTCTCTGATTCTGTGATTTTTATGTACTAGTTTTTAGTGCTATTTCAAAACACCAGCTGGAGATGTCTAAGGCATTTTCCTGAACATCTCGATATTTTATTAATAACAAAGTGTCTAGTGGGGTTTTTTTGGAGGGTTTTTTTTTTTGGTTAAGAAAAAGTATTCTTAAGGAAAATGTATTTTTATTGAAGTGCAAATGAGAAGATGAAGTTCAAATCCAACTATGTTGTTTTCACTTAAAATTCATCATTACCTTGATCTCTCAAGTCTCCAGCTGATCAGTAAATCTTTTTGAAACCTTCATGGTTCCTTTCAGCTTAATGATAAGTTATGATACCCTTAATGTGTTCTTGTTCAGAGCTTGTATTTCTTCTGCTTTAGCTGAAGAAGTGGAGATAAGAAATACTCTGTGATCTTTAAAATGCGTGTACGTTTATTTTATTTCGGTCTTGGCTTCTTTTGGCAAAGTAGATGCTAGAGTTTTCTCATAATAAATACATAATTTATTTATGCTTTCAGTGTGTTTATTTACCTTTTCAGTTGACTATTTAAAAAATTTTAAATAAATAGCTTCATTATCTACATGTTGATTTACAGCCCACCACCTCTATTGTCTTCCTGTGGGTTAAGCATATTTTACAAATGGGGGACCATAACAAAAATGAAAAATATTATAAAGTGGTTTAGGGGTTTTTTTTAGGTCACAATGGGTGTTTAGCAGAGTTGCAAAGATTCCTCTGTTCCCATTTCAAAGCTATATTTAGTTCAAAACTGTCCTTTTTGCTTCTGTTCTGTCTTCATTTGTCAGATAAGAGCTACTCTGATCATCCTCACTATGAAGGGAACTTTACAGGATTGTACCTTTATGGAGAAAAAAAATATTTGCCCAAGTATCTTTAAACATTGTGCTGTCTGTTCTTAAAATTGAAATCCTTATTTTCTTTAGCTTCTCCCCTTTGGCAGGAAACACATTGCTGTGATAAATATTGTATGGCTTTTAATGCTAATCATTGTTGATTCATGGCAGAGATGAGCAAGTTGTAAAAGGATATCCAGGATGATAATAAACAAAAAGTATTAAAAAGCATCATAAACAAATAAATACTTAAGCAGCTGCTTTTCAGTGCTCCATTAAAGCTGTTATAAATTAGGAATGTGCTTGTGTGTTTTGCCAAGTTCACACCGTATTCACAGGAAATAACTTAGACTGAAAGATTATCTTGCATGGATAGACCCAGTAAGCCCATCCCTCACTCTGGATCTGCCTGATTTCTGTGATAGATCAAAAGCAGAATGGGGGATAGTTCAGGAGATCGGTAACTTATTTGGCTCTTCCCTTCTGCAATGAATTTTGTTGTAACTTGGGGTTTAGCCAGCACCTTTTAAAGATACCTGTGATTCATTATGGTTCTGTTCCCAGAGGAGTAAATGCAGGAGCGCCCTGCTCTGACATCAGTATCTTTGGTTGTATCACCTGGTTATCTGGCTCTTCGTTTGTACTGCTCCAAAGCTGGGCAGAAAACATGAACTGCTCTAAGAGATTATGACCTTGCCACAAGAAAAACCAACTCTTTACATATTTTGCACCTGGTTTTTATCTTTCTAATGGAATATTTAAGGAAAAAGATACTTAGGGGCATCCATGTCAAATGGATGTTCTCTCAATGTCAAATGGCTTCCCTTGCAGATTTAGAGATGGAGGGCTTCCTATTTTTATTTATCCTTTGTTTAATCTTTTCACCCAGTGCACTGGAGCTTGATTCTTAGTCTTCACCATTATTGCAATTCCTTTGAAAACAGCGGAGCTGGACTGGTCCAAGGCTTAGAGAGTGTGACTACATTTTCCCTGCTGATGTTGGTATTTAGTGATCTCCAGGGTCCCTTTTTTCCTGCCTTTAGAGGAATTTAAAATATGCCATTGTAACATTTTAATTGCAGAGAGTCCTCTCAATGGAACTCTTCTTTTGCTATGTTTATTTCAGTCTGTTTTCAAAAAGATGCTGTTGATTGACAATCTTTATTCTTTTTGACAGAATGATTTCATCTTATTTCAAGTACAATTTATTGCATGGCATTGAAATTACAGCTCTTAAGTTTTTTTAGAAACTGACTTCTTGCTGCAGACTTTTAAGTTTGTACAGTTTCTTTACCCCATAATGTACTGGGGGTAAAATATTAACTTTTTACATGAGAGGTAAAGTGAAATTCTTTCTGGCTGTGGTAATGAATCCTAGAGAAAACCCAGGACAAAGTTTGTGACATTTAAATTGAGGCACAACTTTTATTTACAGTTTCTCTGGGTGAATATACCTCCTTCAGCAGGAACTGGTGAATATTAATTATATCAGTGTTGCGTCATGCAAAGGGTTCTTGTTGTGAGAGGGAGGCACATCTCCTAACCTATTTTATTGTATTTCCTCATAAAGAGCTGCTGAGAGCAGCTGAATTCCTACCCATGGAAATGTGTTTGGCCCTAAGAGAGGGGCACAAAGTGCCACAATGTCTGGCACTTTGATGCGAAGATGAGAGTTAAAAATGCTGGTTTAGAGGGAAGCCAAGAGTGAGATTATCAGTCCTGAGAACAGGATTTGTTTGTAAGGGTGTGTGTACAGTGCCTCTTAAAAGTAATACCTTCCTATTCCTATTTCCTTGCTTGCTTTGCTTTTTCTTCCTTATCTATTGATCTGATGCACTTTTGTCTAAATTGATCCCTGAGGTTACAGGTCAGCCCTTTAAAAAAAACTTGATAAATGGGGCAACTGGGAATATTCTTCATAGCAAGTTTTTGGTGAATTTGTTGACTTACAGCGTGTGCAAAAGTTGTAGAGGTAGAATCAGAATGTGATCTTCAAAACATCTCATGGCACCAGGAGAGTACAAGACCGGCTCCCCTGGTGCTGGTAACAGAGACCAAAGCAGAGCAGTTGCCTTTTTACCAAGAATTTGACTTTTCGAAGCTTCCTGAACTGAACATTGTTTATACATGTATTAATTACAGAAACCTCTGATGTTTTCTCAGTATTAGATGATTCTTAAAGGTTGCTTTGTTCTTCTTTTTTCTTCCAAAGACAGAATTAAGTTAGATATTCACAAAGAAATATTTAACAAGAAAGATAACTTTAAAAAAATCTTTAGTTCTGCTCAAGTACTATTGATGTATTAATATGGAATTTCTCCACTGTTTTGCCTTAAATCATGGCTATTTTATGTATGTTTGAGATGAAGCCATTGCACCTGCCATAGATCCATTCCCATTACCAAGCTGGCTTTACACTGACTGAAATATCTTTTTTGTTTTCAATTGGCCTTTTAATAAATGTATGGATTCATTCACAAATAAGGATTGGTGTGATTCATCAGCTCATCTCACTGATGAATGTTTATTGCATTTAACTTCCTGGTGCCTCAGAGGCTGCCTGGGTTGGAGTGGTTTGTGCCCTAGACTTTCATCCTGTTGGCAAAGTATTTTCCAGTGAGCTGTGTTCTTGCCACAGGCAATTTCTTCCTTCAAAATTGTACATAAATAAAATATTTGTTCTCGCTTCTCTCTGAGTGGAGCACAGAGGAAAATCTTTACTCACTTACGCAGAAAGCGATATCTGTTGCAAAGAGTAAATCCTCATTTTCATATTTAATGAAGCCATAATCAATGGTAATGGCTGAAGATTGCATTAAAGAAATCTTAATGTTCCTCTCAAGGGAAAGTAATTTTACTGGAAACAAGCTAGTTAATCAGCCTTGGAAGAGCTCTGTGTGTTTTATTATACAGGCAGGTTTTCCAAGGACGAAGCAGGAAACATAACAAAAACAAGAGTAAATTTTCATCTTCAGGAATCTCACATTGGACACTATGTAGATTTGCTCTCTCAAACACGCACTACTAGTCCTCTGAGTTTACAAACAAAAAAGGCTGACATTTGTAAAATATTTATTTCTGCCCTATACTCTGTATGAGTTTCATACAGATACAGTTAGATTACAGTTACAGATACAGTTAAATTTCCCCATTAAATGAGTCTTGGTAAAGCAGCTAAACTGGAAGCGCAGCAAGAGAAGCAGCCAGTCAAATATTTCTCTCAGCACGTGTTATATATTGACATGAACATTTAACATCAGTGGTGGTGCCCACAGAGAAGCCAGAGAGGTCTGTGCAGGGTGATCTCATGTGCATCCTCAAATCTTCACTGCATGGGGGAAATGAAGCCAAACAATTTGACACAATCTCCTGGCTGGCAGAGCAGGAGCTGCTCCCCTCACAGCACTGCGTGACTGGAGGACTCTTGTTGAGAGAGAATTGCCTGGATCACTGCTGTGCTGCTGTCCTGAAAGGCTGGCTCGTGCCGACTGAGCACTGAGCAATTTGCCTCAGTGCCATGGAGGAGGTCGGAGGCTGAAGACGGGCGGGAGGACAGGTGAGGTCTCAGCCGAGGCTCACCTCGACCACTATTGTTTAGGATGCCGAGAAGATGGGAGAAAAACGAGGGACTCTTCTCAGGGAATCAGGAACAGGTTTATTGAGAGTAGGGAGAAGGGTGGAGAAGAGCCCTGCACCGCTCCGTGCAGGAGGTTTTATACAGAGG